>VMDR010006557.1:0-44892 GCA_007922815.1 Macrotus californicus | reverse complement strand
TCACAGAAATGGAGATCACATGGAGGGTTATCAGCAGGGGAGTGGGTAGGGAGAGAGGGGGAAAAGGTACAGGGAATAAGAAGCATAAATGGTAGGCAGAAGATAGACAGGGGGAGGTTAAGAATAGTATAGGAAATGTAGAAGCCAAAGAACTTATATATATGACCCATGGACATGAACTAAAGAGGGGGAACGTGGGTGGGAAGGGGTGTGCAGGGCAGAGGGGAACAAAGGGGGAAATGGGACAACTGTAACAGCATAATCAATAAAATATATTAAAAAAAAGAACCATGAAGAACAATTTTAAGTTACTAAATTTTTGGTAATCATAAAAGTATTTGGGGGACTCAAAATGTGGCTACAAGGTTTAAAATGCTTAAAAGTCCAATAGCCTCTCAATTGTAAGTTGTTCTCACTTGCTGTCTGGATATATCAGACTTTAAGACACATTTGGCAGATTTGAAAGAGTGACCTTAGCAGGGGAAACGAACCTGTGACCCAGGATGGCTATGAATGTGGCCCAACACAAAATCATAAATTTACTTAAAACATTATAAGATTTTTTTTGTGATTACATGTTGCAATGTATTTAATGTGTGGCCCAAGACAACTCTTCTTCCAGTGTGGTCCAGAGATGCCAAAAGGTTGAATACCCCTGCAGGATTGTGCTATTTGGATACACTGTAGAAAACTATTATGGATTGGTCTGTTTTTGACTTTGACTATTATGACGAACAGATGAGATATTTAATAACCCATGGGGAAGAAAGATCTGATTTGTAGCGTCTGCCAATTTCTTTGGTGTAAATTTTCCCACCATAGTCAATTTTATGATGTCACTGAATGAGAAATTGGGAACAGATGAGCAGAAGCTCACCATTATACAACATTTCCACCATACAACAGACATAAATAAACTTAAGAGCATAGAAAGTAGTAAAAGAATTAGAAACTGATGAGGTATGAGTCTCTATTAACTTTGCTTTTAATGTAAGTTACATTTTCTTTAAATATAATAAAAATTAGCAGCTGCACCCCACCCTCCCTAAGTTGGTATGCACCAGCTTCAGTACACCACTCAATGCAGCCTCAAAACTTACCAGAAATACGTGCTCAAATATCTGTGTAGGGCTGTCCATCTGACCAAGGATCACTATCATTTCATTATCTATAAATTCCTTGAATTCTCTCAGGTTACACACCATCTGCATTTCCAACTCAGTTCGTATCTGAAACAAAGATGACATGTTATACTCTCTCTAAAGTCCCTCTGTACTTTCAGTCACTCTCCATTTCTAGCCCAACCCTTATCCCACTCCCACCTAGCATTGAAACAACGAGGACTTAAGGTCTCTTACCTCTTTGGATGTGATATTCTCCAAATCCTTCTGCATCATTATCTCCCTTAATTTGGTTTTAATTAGTCTTTCTGTTCGCTCACGTTCAGTTGGTCTGAGAAGAGAGAAATGGTGATTTTTCTTAGGCAGGAGTTTAATTTAAGTTAATGAGTGTGCTATTTGATTATGCTTCCAAGTTGGCAGGCTTTGCCTCTATTACCCTCAAATTTATACTCTAGAGGAATGTCCAAAAGAAAACAATGTTTTTTAAAGTTTCTTTTCAGAATATATAGAATGTAAACATGTAGAAATTATTACTTGAAGAGGTTGTACATGTATAAAACCCCTTAAATATACTCACATATGTAGATTCATGAAGTAGTAAAGACAAATAGGCTATATTGAGTGTAATACTTTAATGATGGACCATAATCTGTATCTTCCCATCAAGTACCCCTGAGTACCACTTCCTGAGCTGGGTAGGCCAGTGGTGTGGCCCACTACAGAACTGGGTCTTCTGTAGCATAAAATGCCACTTAATATTCATATTCATTCATTGCTATGGTTCTGGAAAATGGGAAAGAGGGAAGAGTAATTTCTGCATTTTTCAAGGAGGCAAATTCTCTTCCAAAATAGTTTTCAGGATTAACTACCTGGAGTACTTCTATCCAAAGCTCTCAAAATATCTTTGTGAAATTGTTATCCCCATTTTACAGATAAAGGAAATAAACAGCTGAAGAGTTAAATGACATGCCAATGATCACACACACTGGCAGGAGAACCAGAACTCTCAGCCCAGCCTAACACTCTACCTGCAGGATTATGTTGCTTCCTTTCGTCTTCTGACTCTTAAAAATAAAATTACCCTTGGAACTTTAATAGGAAGTCAAACTAGGAAGCTGATTCTCCGATTACTAGACAGGTATTCGTTCAATGTAACTGGATGCTTTTCTCTAAAAGCATTATTTCATATTATGCAGAATTTGAGTGAGCACTTTTTGTCTCATCTTACCCCTCCTACCTACTCAAGAAAGGTATCTGCTCTGTGCCTCCTTATTTGGAGATGGACATGGGCTAAGCCTTCAGGCATTCTGCCTGCCCTTGCTGCCTACAGCCTTATCACTGGCTGCAAAAATAGCTTCAGTAATCTCCAAAGATGGATGTTCTGACCCCACAACCTTGGGGCTCCCTACCACTTCGGCTTTTAGTTTCTCATGAACTCTGCACAATACAGCTAATACCTGTGCCATTTCTTTGTCAATCAGCCAAGGCCTCCCTGTTTTGAGTAGGATTAAAATTCTTAATCATGCTCCCTACCATTTTTCCTGGATACAGATAATGGTAGAAAGTATACACTTGAGTCTTCTATTAAAGAGAAATATTGGTATAAAAATATTTTAGCACATGTATGCATGGTTTAGATTCCCTAGTTTAGCAATCTTAATCCAAATCCTTCGCACTTGTTTGAGGCAGAATAGTTTGGGAGCAGACACATCTAGATTTTAATCCCAGTCCTGCTACTTACTAGTGATGTGAACTTGAACAAATTCCTTCCTTTCTCTGAGCCTCTTCCCTTCCATATAAAATAAGAACAGTAATAATACCTGCCTTATGAGATTCTCCTGAGGATTAAATGAGATACCCTGTATGAAGTGTATGGCACAGTATTAGACATAAACCAGAGGTACCACACCTATGAATACTTGTTCCCCTTCCTTGGATTTTAAAACATAAACTTTATTCATAGCAGAGCATTTAAGTCCATTTTGGCACACAATCTCCCTGTGTTCTCAGCATACTTTTTAAGGTTTTTCTAGTCAACTTAGGAAGGATATGGGAATGGAAAAAGCATTACAACACAAACACATTTTCTCCCTCAATCTCACTGAAGAAAAATTTGGAAAATACATAAAAACAAAAGAAACTAAAAATCCTTCTATCAGAGACAATCATTATTAATACGGTAACTGACAGCTTAAAGTCTTTTTCTATGAACAGATAAAATTTTGTTTATTAAGTTATCTTAAAACTGGGGTTATGGTGAACATACTAAGAACTAACATTTAATGAGTCTCTACCATGTGACAGGAGCTACATTTTACATTATTTCTTTTGTTTGGGAATATAGCGAACTTGTGGTCAATTTTATTTTCTTTTTTGTACCATAATGTCCAAATTTTCTCTAATAAAATCATGAAAAATAAGACGTGTTTCTCTTATTTAAGTCTGGTTCAGGATGTCCATTTTTGAGTCAGATATGACATCCCTTCCTCTGATACCTATCAATCAGCTGTGAAGCAGGAAATCAGTAACATTTCCCAAGATTCTGAAAGCCAAACTAATCCTTTTATTTTCTGTTACTGTGGGATCTTAAAAGGACTAAGGCTAATGAAAAAGAGGTCCCAGTACCAGTAACACCCTATGCAAAAAAGCTTCCATTGATTTTCTGACTGTTCTATTCATACAATTCTTGGACATTTCACCTTATCTAGTCAAAAAATCACTTATTAATTATCTAAATTAAACATTTAAAAAAATCATGAACTATTTTGGTGTCACATTAGGAATCTGCAGGTGAAGATTTATAAGGTCAGATAGTGTAACTGGCTACTCTTCTTTCCCAGCTACAGAATACCTTGGAATTGCAGAAAGATCAATTCAGAGCAAAATAAACATCCTGATTAATTTCCAAAGCAGGAACTAAGTGTGAAAAAATTTCTAAAATTGTCACATAAGTTTCAACACACAGACCTAAAAAGGAAATAAACATGAACTCCACCTTAGGCCTTTATTTAACTCATAGCACACCAGGGAGATTTGAAAAAATCTTACTGAGACAGACTTAAGGTAAAGGTGGGCTGAGTAAGACACATGAAATTATAAAATTAAAAAAAAATTCGGAACAGAAATCAGTTTACAATTAGAGTAACAACCTAGACATTCTTTTTAAATTGACTAGAAACATCTTTGTAAAAGCTTCTCTTTGTCACTAATTTGCTTACCAAATGTTTCTTTCACAGATAATACAAAGGCAGACTTCAGCTATTGGAATTCTTATCTATGGAGCCTGCACTGTGCCCAGAAGTGAAACTCCTAAGGCCTCTGCAGACAACAGAAAGAACAGGGTTCTTCATATGGTAGTTGTGTAGTGTAGACAATGACTAATATTGCTGGCTAAGATTGATTCCCTAAGAGCAGAGATTAAGGAGGAACATGTTGCTTATGACATCCTAGGACACAACAGAGAGGACTTCCATGATCCACAGCAAACTGACTGACTTACATGTCAGTGAAGAGAGCTGGAGAGTCAGGCCGGTGGGACTGAACATCTTGCATGGCATTCCATTCATTGACTGATGATTGATCTGAGTTGATATGGCTCTCATAATAACTCACCCAGGTGAGAAACAGGCTACCTGGGTAGTAGTTATGCATTCTGGCCACTTCACAAGCCTTGTGTAAACTCTGTAGTGCAGACCTGGAAGATATGCAGGGAAGTGAGCACTGTAGAATTATGGGGTACCAAAAGGCCAGTAATCCACATGACCCCAAACTTTTCCAATTTTTAAATCCTATAGAATTTGGCCTCTGGAGAATCTACTCCCTGGAATTCAAGATTCTCTGATTCTGATTTTCATATATTATCTATTCAAAGCAATCAACTAGACAGTTCTTGCTGAAAGATATGAGGCATTATTAAGGTGGGGGTAGAGGAGAATAGGAACTGACAACCCAACAGTGAAAAATAGGTCTGAGTACTTATTGAACTCACGACTCCACAGTTGGAAGTATGCTGTGGCTATGCTATATCACCAGAGAACTAAAGATCGCAACCACTTACTATATAAAGATTTGTTTCCCTTGGCACAGAATCATGTTACAGCATACATTTCCTATGATTCTTGGAGGCTCCACAAAGATCACACAGACAGATGTCCCTAAGCCTTGAGGACATGTCCTTTAATGTCCAGGAAGTACTGATCTAATGACATTTAAAATTCTTGCTGCCTTAGTTTCCCAGTTTCTTTAAACCATTTATTCATACACTTAAGCCACCTTCTAAGAACAGCTCTGGTTATTCTTACACGAATTAAATCTCTGACTCTCAATTCAGGAACTCAAGAAGGGTAAATAAACCTGAAAAGTACCTTTTGGTTATATACTTGGGAAAAGCTAAAGACAGAAATGCTAGAAAGTTAGTTACACAAGAGCAGGGATCTAAAGTCCCTCCTAAGAGAAAAGAACAGTATGAGAGAATTTTGTGGCCAATCCATTTATATCTTTTTTTCAAGAATGTTTTTTAATGTATTTTTTCTCTCATAAGAAAAGTGATCCATGCTCACTTTAGAAAATTTAGGGACCTGCGATAAAGGGCAGAAATTTATAGCTAATAAGACATTTCATTTAACAAGTACTAACTGTGCTCCAACTATGGACTAGGCATTCTTTTAGGCAACGTAATCCAACCGCCCAGAAATAACCAGTGGTAAGGTTTTAGTATAGATCTATACAGTGTTTGTCTATGCACAGATCTATAATAAAGATATGGCCATATTCTGGATACTATTCTAACATGTTCTTTTCTTTTATACTTTGTCATCAACGTCTTTCCATGTCAATAAATATTCTTTAACTAGATAATTTTTTATGGTTATGTACTTAGTATTTTTCAAACATTTAAATTGTTTTCTATTTTTCGCTATTATTGGAACACTGACAAACATTCTTATAGTTAAAATTTTTGCACACACCCATGACTATTATCTTAGGATAAATTCTTAGAAACAGAATTACTGGGTCAAGGTACATGGGAAATGATATGGCATATTGGCAAATCATTCTTGAAAAAGGCTGTGGTAGTTTATTCTCCCATCAATAGTATATCAACAATGTCTGTTCCATGAGTCCTTGTCAATCCCGTGTAATGTAAATTAAAAAATAATACCATTATCAATTTGATATAGAAAAACCAGGCCAGTCCACTTCTATCAGGGAAACAGAATTTTCCTTAAAAATACTTTCTATTATTCAAAGTAAGTCAGATTCTTAGGGAATGAAGCAAAATTCAGAGAATTCTCAGTGAATTTCATTTCATTACATAGAATCAAAGGTAAGGGCCAGCTTAGTGCAATGTATAGGATATTCAATGTATGTTTTCTTCATTGGGGAAACACATGTTTCAAAAGCATATGCCACATGCCCTAAAACACACTCAAGGCTTAGCCACCTCAGATACTTCCGCCGCCTGGCAGTAGTAGGGGCCGCAGTAAATATCCTCCCGTGAAGGAAACACCTGGTTTAAACGCTGCTTCGATCCAAGTATCTTCTGTGACTTTCAGTTCACTTCTCTCCATGTGGTACACCAAAGAAAGTTTATTCTGCAATTAGCTAACAGAGCTAGGACTAGTCGGTCTACTTTAGAACATCAAAGCCTGAACTAAGGTTAGTACTGAATCTTCACTGTTTTAAAAATTAAGACTGGTTTATACTTCTCCCTAAAATATAACTGAAAACACTGTCACTTATGGGACCTATGCTGTTTGGTTTTACTTGGTACCTGGGGACAGATAGAGGTCAGTTGTCTTTAACTGAGCCTTAGTCAAAGGCAGTCATAAGTTTTCTATGAGACATTTATCTAAGAAATATGCCCCAAATCTAAAAATTTGGTCTAAACACATGAACTGAAACTCTATCCTATCTCAATTACTGCATGAAATGTTAAGACTGTTAATTGTTCAGTTGACTCTGTTTTAGAACCCCACCCACTTCACGCCTCTCAGTCCTGTTATTCAGGGTAAATTATCTCCCTGGAGTCTTCTTCAGGCTCCTTTATTTCTTGTTCGGCTTTGCATTCTCTCCATTGTGTTCCTCACGGGGACTTCTACTACAAAACAGGCAACTGAATGAGGAAATAAAACTCAAAGCCACGGTCAGGGGACAGACATCATTCCCTGGTTATATTAGATCACTTTTCTAGATAATCTGGAAAAAGAAAGTAAGAGTATATTTTGTTTAAATATAAGAGATACTTGAAGACCAGTTATGTAACCTCTCTAAATCCTCAGTTTTCTCATCCATAACAAGGAGCAAATAATACCTCTTGGGGAGTTGGTCTAATGGTTAGATATAATCCATGTAAAGCACTAGGCACAATGCCTGACACACAGAGTAAGTAACCCAGAAGTGTCAACACACCAGCTGCTGGTTATTAACAACTACAATGTTTTTTTCTAGGCTTTATTTGCATTATGCAAGCTATTTGGCAAACAGTTGCCAGCAATTTAAATGGAAAGAATCTATCTATAAGGTAACTTCATCAAAGCTATCCCTGATTATCTTAAGAAATTGAAAGTTAATGCATAGTAGTAGTGTGATGTTTAGACGTGCCTCTAGACTGCTACTAACTTAGTCAGTGTGTCCATGTAAAATTAACTTCCAACTGGCTATCTAATCTATTATCTTCCAGTGTAAGTCCACCTCTGAATTTTACTTGTTCACCAATGCTCAAGGCCTTCTACTGTGATAATGTGAAAATTCAACTTCTAAGTCATATTTAACTATGATAGCCACACAAACAGATCACACATAATCTATATACAGATCAGCATTTTCGTAGAGAACTGCACCATTTCAAATACTACTTCTCACAAAATGTCGCTCTAATAACACACTTAAAAACTTTCATAGAGATATTAAAAGTCCTCTTACCACATTGCCTGCACAGATACAGGTTTGAATATGTGAACTCTGTTGTCCGTTGATACGCTGAACCCACTAAGGAAAAAAGAATAAGACAAAAGCACACAAATGAGTGGGTTATTTCAGTTTTGAGTTTTTAAGGTTGCTTCCCAAGCTAGTAACTACTGGCTCAGTAGAAGGAATCATCGGGCACTTCTGTGTTAACTACAGGATAGGACTTGGCTGAAAAGCTTCAACAAATTGTCTGATTTTATCTACTAAGCAGAATGAATGGACTCCCACATTGGAGTTAGGGAAGCATAATATATCCAGTTCCCCAGGTGTAGCTACGGACAAGCTGTTCTGCTGTATATTTCTATTTGGAAGTCTTGTGGGTTCATAACAAACCTGACCCTGGTTTTATAAACTGGAGCAAACATCTTGGTCTCTTTGGGACACATGCTAAAAACACCAGGGGTCGGGGTGGAGGGTCACTAGAAGAAACTGGCACAGAAAAGGGGTTATACTGTAGGCTGACAGCTGGCAGAGGCAGCAAGAGGTTATTTGAAACAGAACATATCATCCTCTGGGAGGGCATTGCAACAGTCCCACATGCTCAGTTTAAAGAGTGAGCCAACAAACTAGTTCCTCTTTGTTTGGATTCTTACTGTAGTCCGCCTGAAAGAACAGAAGTGAGAGGCCTTGGCAAGTCGCATGTTCACTCCACTTTACAAAACAGAGTTTAAAAGAACTCATTGAGCTGCTGATATGACAGTTCAGTTGGGCTCAGTGGGCCTCCCACTCAGCTGAATGAATGAGCACTAAGAACCCTACCCCTTGGTTTTCTGTAGGAAGATAAAAAGGGAAACCTCTTACCCATCACCATCCAAATGAATTAGCGTGTCACTCCAGAGGGGCAGGACTAAACCCATGGTACACGTGCTACTGCAAGACAAGAAATAATCCCTAAGTTACTTTCTGTCATTCTAGGTAGAAGTTCTGTTTATTAACTCTTCCAACACAAAGGATACAAGCCTCTAAGCTCTAAATTCTAATCTAAGCGTTAGAGTGGAGAAATTTCTATTATATTACTATTAATCCAGTGTATGTGCTCAGAAGCTGTTTTAAACAGGTGGTTAGTTAGGTCCTTAAATATTTAAGGACCTAGCTCCCCGTATTGCTGTCTTGCAAATGGTCACTGTCTAAAAACTCCAGGGGATTTGTTGACTTGAAATTGGCAGGTCTCAGCCCAAAGTCATAGTAACCAACTCAACTTCAAGAATTATTTTTTTATGTATTAAAAATAGCCAATATTTTCACATAGTTCAAAAACCAAAATATTATAAAAAAGTATACATTGAGAATCAAGAATTATTTCTAATGCCAAAAACCACTGCTGGTTGCTGAAGACCTCTGACTATGTGATTCGCTCAATTCTAATTCTGAGGTTTACATAGACTTATTGAACCCCAGAATATACTGAATAGTTTAAATGGGAAAAGGAATGAAAATATGAAAAAAAGTAATCAATAGTGGCTTGTGAGCACGTTAAGAGAGACAAGAGACACGACTTAAATAAATACAACAGTGCTTGGTGACTGTGCACTGAACTAGCACTGCTAAAATGGGGAGTGAATAGGAATGTCAACAACCAACAAAAGGATAGCCCTATGGTATATTAATATGGCATATTAAAGCATTATTTAAATCACACAAGGAGAAAACTAAGTTAATGGAACAGGTAGAAACAGGAAGCCATGGACTCCCCATTGCGTGCTCTATCATGTTACTCGTCTGGACAGCTGTAATCTACCCCAGACCTCTGCTACTTTTTCTCCTTAAGACTGCCAGACACCATGCCCCCCTCTATCCAGTCTCCCAAAGCCTCCTGTACCCTCTCCCTGCCAATGTATCTAGAAGAGCAGCATGGTACAGTAGAAAGAATCTTGGAGGTGGGAAATAGAACAGTAAAGTATGGTTAAGAACACAGGCTCTGGAGCCAGATGGGCTCTGGAACCCGAGGTCTTGTACTAACTGTATAAATAATCTTAGGCAAATTATTTAATTGCTTTGTGCACCAGATTCTTCATCTGTATTGGCTGTTTTTCACACTAAATTAGAGAACACTTAAAAATGTGTCAGAACTACTACTTATGGAGCAGTTATACTACGCCCAAAGATCTGGATTTGTTCTCCTTCAGTACTTCAATTTCTTCCTACAAGTTTTTTAACCTCTCTCAGCCTAATTTCTTCATCTTAATATGCAGGTAACAAAACCTACCCTCAGAGGGTTATCATGAAAATCCAATGTATTTAAAGTGAAACAATATATATTAATGTACTGCTAAGTAAAACAAATGTTGACTATGAATCTGTACTGGGTGCTCTAATACAACTGAAAGTGATTTTGCAGGGAGGGAAATATTGTGAGAATGTATTAAAAACAACATGAGGAATAGAAAGCTTTAACTTTTGGAGTCACTGCAGGGCTAATGAAGGCCATACCCTACTTGAGCTGTGTCTAATGATTTCCACTGCACTTGCTGGTCTGTGTTACTCAACACTCCACCAGTTTTTCCAGAGTTCAGATGATTCACATCAAGACTGAAACAGCTTATCCACATTGGAACCCTAGGCCTGAACTCCAGATGCACATTTGTCATGCCAGAGTTTGGGAGGGAGGAAGACAGCTCCACCACTATTTTTGTTGAGTAGAGGACAAGAAAAATTTGTTTCGAAAATCAAATTGCTTCCTAAGGTGGAGTGCAATTATTTTTAGTTTTTTGTTTTATTTTGGGTAAGTGTTTAGCCAAGTTCCTGGCAACAACTGCAATTTGGGTATAAATATGAACAGTTGATAACCTACTGATAAATCTAGAAAGTAAGCAACTACAGAAGAAGATACAGAAGGTAAACTTGTGACCAGACACCAGTTAAATTTTGGACAGATGACACTGATATGTAGAAACCAAACATCGCATTTTCAGTTTGTATTCAGGTTAGAATGTTTTTTACAGTAAGAAGTAGCTTTTTTACACAGCAGGGAAGGGAGGCCTGATTAGGCACACCAATATTTTTATCTAGTTTACTTTGAATCTTACCAGATTTTTCTCCATTATAGTTACTTATTTTATTACTCAATCATTCACAAGTATTTATTGAGTACCTACCTATATGTACCAAACATTTCAAGGTTTTGGGGGTACAAAGAAAAATAACAAAACAACACCATAAAGCCTTATTATTTTATAACTTGAAATACACCCAATGAAATTTGGAAACCAAGGTTATGCTGTGTATTAAAAACTGTATTACTTAAAATAAAACACAACACAACACTCAAAGAACTTGTAAATAGGTTAAATGAATTGCTATAACACATCTTGAAAACTACTTGGGAAGACTATGTCATAAGCAATGTGTTCTACTTTGGTTTAATGCTGTTCTGAAACATTAACTTTTTCTATTGTCCAATACAAAATGATACAAATTCCTTCAACACCAACTGAGATAAAAATGATACTGGAGTACCTGAGCACCCTTTTATCTCAAGTAGGCAGCATTTCTCTTACTGTCCAAGAAGCTCATTCAAACAGAGGATATATGGGAATTCTTTTTTTTTTTAAAGTATATTTTATTGATTACACTATTACAGTTGTCCAATTTTTCCTCCCCTTTATTCCCCTCTGCCCTGCACTCCCCTCCCATCAGCATTCTCCCCCTCTTAGTTCATGTCTATGGGTCATACATATAAGTTCTTTGGCTTCTACCTTTCCTATACTATTCTTAACCTCCCCCTGTCTATTTCCTACCTACTATTTATGCTTCTTATTCCCTGTACCTTTTTTCCCATTCTTCCCCCTTTCCCTCCCCGCTGATAACCCTCCACGTAATCTCCAGTTCTGTGATTCTGTTCCTGTTCTAGTTGTTTGCTTAGTTTGTTTTTATTTTTTTAGTTTCAGTTGTTAATTTTGAGTTTGTTGTCATTTTACTCTTCAAAGTTTTGACCTTTTTCTTAGATAAGTCCCTTTAACATTTCATATAATAAGGGCTTGGTGATGAGAAACTCCTTTAACTTGACCTTATCTGGGAAGCACTTTATCTGCCCTTCCATTCTAAATGATAGCTTTGCTGGGTAGAGTCATCTTGGATGTAGGTCCTTGCCTTTCATGACTTGGAATACTTCTTTCCAGTCCCTTTGTTCCTGCAAAGTATCTTTTGTGAAATCAGCTGATAGTCTTATGGGAACTCCTTTGTAGGTAACTGTCTCCTTTTCTCTTGCTGTTTTTAAGATTGTCTCCTTGGCTTTAATCTTGGATAATGTAATTATTATGTGCCTTGGTATGTGCTTCTTTGGGTCCAACTGGGAGATTCTGAGCTTCCCGGACTTCTTGGAAGTCTATTTCCTTTGCCAGATTGGGGAAGTTCTCCATTATTTTTTCAAATAAGTTTTCCATTTCTTACTCTTTCTCTTCTCTTTCTGGTACCCCTATGATTCAGATGTTGGAATGTTTAAAGTTGTCCTGGAGGTTCCTAAGCCTCTCATTTTTTAAAATTCTGGTTTCTTCATTCTGTTCTGGTTGAATGTTTCTATCTTCCTTCTGGTCAAAATCATTGATTTGAGTCCCAGTTTCCTTCCCTTCAATGTTGGTTCCCTGTATATTTTTCTTTATTTCATTTTGCATAGCCTTCATTTCTTCCTCTATTTTACGATCATACTGAACCATTTCTGTGAGCATACAGATTACTAGTGTTTTGAACTGTGCTGCCGCCTCGACACCCACAGAATTTTACAGTCAGAGGTTTTGAGGCTTTCTTTTCTTGCACTGGAACCCTGGTTGCCTGGTCCGTCTTGCTCCCCAGTTGTTCCTCCTGGTTTATCTGCATGCAAATGTGGGACCACCATTCACTGCCTTGCCATGAATCCTCTCTTCCCCAGCTGCCCATCTCCGCCCCTCCTACCGGTCTGGATGAATGTTTCTTCTTTAACTCCTTGGTTGTTGGACTTCCATACAGTTTGATTTTTTGTTTTTGGTTCTGGTTATTTTTTGTTTTTAAATTTATTGTCCTTCTTTTAGTGGTGCGAAGAGGCAAAGTGTATCTACCCATTCCTCCCATTGTGATATATGGGAATTCATAATATCAAGTTTACCAAACAGAATGAAAACTAGTTTCTATAGTTTTAAATATCCTATTTTGTCTCTGATAAACTAAAGTTTTTTTTACTAGGTATGATTCAGGCAGGACTATTATCAAAGTAGATGCAGTTCACTGAGGATAAATTCCTGGGCACCCATATTAATAAGCAATCTTTATGATTTCTGGGAATGTTCAAGACAAATTAAGAGAGATAAGATTAGACATCTAATTGCTCACTCTCTAAGTCAGGAGATTCTGAAGTTGTTGCCTTCTTTCTCTAGGGGAAGACTCAAGTGAAGTTTCCAAGCTGTCCCAGTTCTTGTTTTATGGGGGTTCCAAAGGAGAAGTCGGGACAAATGAAGCAAATGAAATAAGATCTA
Source organism: Macrotus californicus (assembly GCA_007922815.1). NCBI lineage: Eukaryota > Metazoa > Chordata > Mammalia > Chiroptera > Phyllostomidae > Macrotus > Macrotus californicus. The sequence goes on along the minus strand of VMDR010006557.1, from coordinate 31,358 downwards.
GAGCAGTGCTGTCCAATTGAACTTTCTGCAATGATGGAAATTTTCTTTAAGCACAATTCCCAGTATGGTAGCCACATATAGGTGGGGTACTTGAAATGTGGCCAATTGTAACTGAAGACTGAAATTTTAATTTTATTTGATTTTAATGTATTTAAATAGTCACATATAGTTTAGTGGCTACCATACTGGACAGTATAGACCTAGAGATATAAAAACCCAAATCATAGGTCTTAAAATACTAATGAATGCAAGCAAGGTAGGTGTTCTTACAGGATAAATGTTTATTTACTGAGTGGTTTGTTGCTTAGATACACCAGAGGTTAAAACCATGTAGGAGGAACAGCTTCCTAAATGTGGCTTACAAGCTTGTGTAATGTCAGATCATACAATTAAGGGCTGTAAGTGGTATACGAGGTAACAACTCTGGCCCTGTGATCCTTGTGAACCCGCAAATCATTTTCAAGTTGACTGCTGTGTACAAGCTCAGGTAAGTACTAGCTTGGGAAACTTTCTTGTGACAATGTGACCCCCACCCCACTCCTACATCAGGACAAATAGAATCACTCCCAGTCTCCTCTCCTCTTTGTGGCTAAATTCTCCCAGACCTGGGTCATACCCCTAGTTCTCTACTCTACTGTTCCATTCTAGTGCTGAGCCAGGAAGTCAGTGCTTTGAGACATCTGGCAGGATTTCCTGAGGCTTATTATCTACAATGCAGAGATCTGCTTAGCAGCCACATTCCACAGTCTTCCCAAGGTTTCCCCTGAAAAAAGTGGGAAAATACAAAAGGAAAGCAACAAACCTTGGGGACAAAATAAAGCCAGATTTTGTGTCATGTCTGATATCTTTAATCATAGGACGTAAAGTGCCAATAAAGCCAAAGTTACATGATTATAAAAGTTTCTGTTTTGAGTTTAAAAAAAAGGGAAGCAAAACACTTGATAAAAGCAAGGTGTAAGACCATGGATAAATACAAGAGACTGGAGTTAAAGTGGGCTCTCTTTGAATCCAGGACCCATTGGTGCAGTATCACAAAGGGCATGTGCCCTAGAATCATCGAAGTGAATCATTACTGCTTAAAATAAAGTCGAATGCAAAGAACAAGCAGCTTTCCCACCCCCCACCCCCTGGAGATGTAAGTTCAAACCATATCCTTTATATCATCACCACCTGAAGATGAGAGGAAGGTAGGAAACAGTGTAAATCAGAAACACATTACTAAGGATATTCATTAAACATTTTCATCTCTGAAGATTTTGTGACTAAGATATTTTTGTGATCTCTAGTTTTAGGTATTTAGCTTTAAGAGTAGAACTGTATAAGACGTTTCTGTGATCATTCAAAAGGCAACTGGAATAGGTTACTTAAAAAGGAGTCTTCTCATCCTCTCTTTTGTGATATCATACCTGTCATTAGAGGAGAAATCCATTCCTAGAACGATGCTTTCTTCAGTGTCTTGTCTACCATTAGTTGAAACCACTACCATATAGCGTGTTCGATTCTGGTAAGTACTTTCTAGTCTTACAGCCTGGAGGTTAACAGACAACAGAGAAATTAAGAAAATTAAAAGGTCAGTTTGAGATCATTTAATCCTTTTTACATCAGCATCTTAAAGCATACTCAGGGAGAAAGTGGAGCCAGCAGTTAGGAGACCTACATTCAAATCCGAGCTCATGTATTAACTATAAAAACTTTAAAAGTATGCCCTGACTGGTATGGCTCAGTGGGTTGGGTGCCGACCTGTTTGATTCCTGGCTGGGGCATACGTCTGAGCTGTGGGCCAAGCCAGTCCCCCAGTTTGAGGCATGTGAGAGGCAACTGACTGATGTTTTTCTCTTATGTCAATGTTTCTCTCCCTCTCTTTCTCCCCTCTCTCTAAAAATAAATAAATAAAACCTTAAAAATACTATAAAAGTTGCTAAATTAATTGGAGGAAAGTATAATAATACCCATTCCATTGGGTTGTAAATTCATATAAAATAATGCATGTAAAGCACAGTGCTTGGCATACAGTAAATAAATGCTTAAATGGCAATTACCAGGTCATGGTAAAAAAAGAAAGATCAGATCAGACCAGGTCTAAAGATCAAAGAGGGGATTATGAGGTTGTATGAATGGGAGCATTGGACTCACAGATCCAAGTCCCATAAACAATTATAATACAAAGCAAACATTATCTAAGAGGAGTTGCTCTACTGAATTCTTACAGATTATATACTACAAAATTTTCTTTAGTTTTAATTACAATTGAAGAAATGACTTTTTCAGAAGCTTTTATTACATCTAGACAAGGGAATATTATTCAGCGCTAAAAAGAAATGAGCTATCAAGTCATGAAAAGACATGGAGGAACCTTAAGTGCATTATTACTAAGTGAAAGAAGCCAATCTGAAGAGGCTAGATACTCTATGAGTCCAACTATATCACATTCTGGAAAAGGCAAAACGATAGAGTCAGTAAAATTAGTTGTCAGGAGTTAAGGGAGTACAGAGGATTTTTAGGTCAGTGGAACTGCTCTGTTTACTACTAAAGAGTTGGATACATGTCATTGTTAAAACCTATACAATGTACAACATCAAGAGTAAACCCTAATGTAAACTACAGACTTTGAATTGATAATGATGTGTCAATGTAGGTCTATCAACTGTAACAAATGTGTAATTCTGGTGGGGGGTGGAAATAATGGGGGAGGCTATACCTGCGAGGGGATAGAGGGTATACGGGAAATCTCTGTACAGTAACCCCTCATTTAACACTGACAGGTTCTGCAATTTTAAGCAAAAGAACATATAATGAAACCAATTTTGCCATAGGCTAATTGATAGAAAAAAGTTATATTCCTACGGCATCTCATCAATGTTATAACAAAACAAGGTTGAATGAAATGTTATTTGAGGACATACTGTACCTTCTGCTCAATTCTGTGAACCTAAAACTGCTTTAAAACATAAAGCCTCTTTAAAAAATTTTGCTAGTGGGTAGATCTTATGTAAATGTTATCATCATCATCATCATCATCATCATCATCATCATCACAGGACAGGGTTGGAGGAAACTTGGAGGTAATGGATGTTTATGGCATAGATTGTGGTGATGGTTTCATGGGTGTTTACTTATCTCCCAACTCATCAAGTCGTACATATCAAATATGTACAACTTTTTGTATGTCATTATACATCAATAAAGTGGTTTAAAAAAATGTTCCAATAGCAACAACAACAAAAAGAGGGGATACATAGGAAAAATCTGGCAAAATGTTGATGGTTATTTAACCATCAAAAAAAAAAAGCACTGGGTCATGGGTTCATGAGGATATATTTTGTACTTTATATATTTGGGAATTTTCTTAATAAGAAATTGAAAAAAAAAATTAAAAATCTTCACCTGAGGATACTTTTTCATTGCTTTTAAAAAGAGAAAGAGAGGGATGAGGGTTAAGGAGAAGAGAGAGATAAAGGGAAAGGGAATGGGAAAGGGAAGCATCAATGTAAGAGAAACATTGATTGGCTGCCTTCTTGTACATGCCCCAGACTGGGAATTGAACCTGTGACCCTTCTGTCTGCTGGATGACATTCCAACCAACTGAGCCACACTGGCCAGGGCAAAATGAATGAATGAATGAATGAAAAGTAGTATGGCTTCCACTCAACATTCGTTGAAATATTTACTATACATTTACTGTGTATACAATCAGAACAGAAGTGCTGAGGATTCAAGAGTGGAAGAGAAATATGGTCCCTGCCCTCAGAGATATACAATTTAGTCCCATTTTCTTTTTCTCTATTAATAAAAAGGCAGGAAAATGTATACTAGAGGCGATTTCTTCTGTATAAAACAACCCCCACCACCATTCCTTATCTCGGAAGAGAAACAGATTTCCAGACCCATCAAATGGTTCAAGACATCTGTCAGAAATGTGACAGACATTTCTGTTTGGAATTCTTTTTTTTTTAATTTTAATTTATTTATTTTTAGAGAGAGGGAGGGAGGGAGAAAGAGAGAGAGAGAAATATCAATGTGTTGTTGTCTCTTGTTTATCCCCTATTGGGGATCTGGCCTGCAACTCAGGCATGTGCCCTGACTGAGAGTTGAACCAGCGACCCCTTGGTTCACAGGCCAGCGCTCAATCCACTGAGCTACACCAGCCGGGGCTGTTTGAAATTCTTTTAGTGCTGCTCTTCCTGGGATCCCCTTCCCCTAATGTGATCATTATTCTAAAAGTGGCCAGGCAAAGAGGAAAAGAGACATAGTTACATAGCTCAAATAACCCATTTATCAAGGCAGAGGTGAGATACCCATGCCCATCTTTCTGTCTCTATTCTGATACTCCTAGGAAAAGCCAGGGAAGCAAAAACAGCAGAAACAGCCTCTTTAAAGCTTGTTTCGAATAAGAGGTAATACAAGAAGAATGTAATGTCTATAAACTGATTCCAAGCACACAAAGTAGAAAGCTGCACTGCTGATTTTATGTTCCATGAAGTGACAGAGCATTTCCACCTAAACTCACTAAGAGGAACTAATATGCAAGTTGATGAAGGTTTAGCTGTAGTGGGCTGGGACCAAGTGAGCATTATCCACATAGAGCTATGGATAGGAGTCCATGCACATGAGGCGGAGGCAGTACTGACTCTCTGATTCTAGAAATGCTCCATGAAATATTAGACTAACCAGAAACCCAGTGCAGGTAAACCAGAATTTCTTATAACCAAGATCACAGATATTATTATATATCTAAACTTGGGCTTGCCTTGATACGTTTTGAGCCAACTATTCAGTTTCCTGAGTATGTCAGAGGCTCTTTTAGCCTCTGTAAAGGCTCTGAGACTTTCTGGCAAGGCTCAAATACAAATGGCATGGGAAAACTGAACTGTAGTTCTGTAATTTATCCACAGTTTCTACACCAACTAGTGGCGACTGATTGGTTAACTGAAGCTGATAAAAGGAAAGAAAATGACCTCCATAAAGTACTACCTCAACTGTCATGCAAGTTATTAGGCCAAATTAGCAGGTGGGCAACAAGAGTTTCTTTGTAATAGTCAGTGCAAACACTAGTTGTTGCCTTTTAAAAAGGGTGGTGTGTGTATTCTTTCTTTCTTTCTATCTATCTATCTATCTATCTATCTATCTATCTATCTATCATTTATCTATCTATAATATCATAAGCATTTCAAACATTTGGCTCTCCCTTGATTAATTTAATCTAAACAGAACATCCCAAACCTAATGGGAAAGGTCCTGGTTACCTCATACTGACTCAGGCTTGACTAATCAGACATCTCAGATTCAATGAATTTTAAGCTTCTTAAATGAAAGGATAGCACTTAAAGGTTTGAGATTTGATCAAGAACCTCTAGATAGTACCTATAGTAATTACTAAATTCTTACCAATAGGGAAGTGGAACTTTATTTAATCAGGGGGTCAGGAGCTATAACATTAGTTCAACTCCTACATCGTAATTAGAAGAATGAATTTTTTTTACGAAAAAATTCTGCAACCCCAGGTGACTGACCTCAAGCTCCAAAATTCCTTTTAAGCATCAAGATTCTAGGTTAAGGAATTAAACAAAAATTTAAGGGCCACAGGATAAAGAAAAACCAAATACTCATTCTGAAGCTTGAGGTTCATTTCACATTCCTCTGTTGGGGAGAAGCTTAACAAAATCTAATAACCTAATTTAATTCATCAAGCCAATCAGAGAAATGTAATTTAAAGCGATAGTTTATAATACATAATACCCTAATATTAGAATTGGCAGCAACTCCAATGTTTCTAGTCTCCAGAACTTACATGGAATAAGACAAGGATTCAGATGAATTTAACTGAAGTTCTCATTGAAAAAGATACTGTAGTTTATTGCAATCGTGCATATAAAACAATATTTAGATTTTAAAACTTGGCGGCAATAGTAACTCAGAAAATTATTCCAAGAAATTACTGTCTAAATTTGAAATTCTATGAAAAGTTTCATGTGAACTGGATCCAGCAATCCTAGGACTGAGGTAGGTCTGAGAAGTTACCTCCTGCCTTTGCTTTATTTCTGAGTTAAGAACCCAATTGTTTTCAAAATTTAAAATATCTACCAGAGTGATGTTAAAACTTCCCTCAGTACTAATTTAAATGCATCTGATTACAAGAGCTCACAAATACCATGTGGTTCAACGACTTCTCTCCTCAGCATCACCCAACATTAGGAAACACTTCTCTCCAAACTCACACTGCACCTTTGCCTTTAATTTTTTCCACCGAGAGCCTAACATCATGTGCCTGCATGCAATGTTTATCTGCAGGGAAGCCACAGTATAAAGTCCCAATGTCTAGACAGGCAGCTCACCCAATCCATCAGAGAAAGGTTTCAAAAATATGTAAATATTATATTCCAGCCAAAAGAACAAAGCAATGTCAATAATCAAAAATTAAAAGAGACTTCATGTGACATGAATAAACTAAAAACACTGTCTTCAAAAAAAAATAAAGCTTGAGGGAGCCTCTGGATTTTATCTTTTTTATCTATCTTTATGAAATTCTTGAAAAAAAAAAAACCTGACATATTCTGTGTAGCCATTAAAAAAGTTTTATTTACTGATATGGAAAAATATCCATGATCAGGTGTGAAGAAAGCAGGTTATAAGCAGCACTCCTATTTTCATCTCATTCTTGTGTAAAAAAAAATCACTTTCTCTGACAGCTATTTTTGCTCAGTAGTTAGCCTTTCTTTATACATCCTCTCCCCAATCTCATTCATCCATTGATAAGTCCTCAGTTGTCCGCTGTCGTCCTTATAAACACCTTCCCCCAGATACAAGCCCTTATTGCTTTAAATTACTTTATACTTTTGCTTCTCAGAACTACTGAGATCATGCTTTAGGTAGACGGGAAGGTTCTGATGCTCAGACTAGGTTATTTTCATCCCTGTGCACTTCAGTAAGCACAAATCTCAGAGAACCTCACATGTATGTTTGCTAACCCATATGCACGACTGGAAGACAACTTATCCAAATAGCTATGGGTGGTTTTTTTCAGAGCGTAGGACACGAAGTGATTTTTACTTTGTTCTTTATGCCTTTCTGTCTTGTCTGATTTGAAAAAAAAACATAACATACGATACTTAGGAAAAAAAACCCCATTTTCCATTTGAAAAAAGTTAATATATTATAAAAAAACCAACCATTTCATTTTCTTAAACTCTCTGGCAAGGCACTCAAAAACACTTCCTCGTACCTTATTAGCACCTCCGTTCTGGTTAAGAACATTAGTTGATGCTACTTCAAAGGTCAGGAAAGTCCTTAAACTCCCAGTCTATTTTTTATTAAATAAACGGGTCTTTGATAATGTGCAATAGTACTATAAAACCACTGTCTTCATCGTACCAGCTATTGCTTTCTTCAGTGCTAACGTTAATGCTTGGGACTATTTTGAATGCAGGGTTCTCTGGAGAAAAAACTGATTTAGTCCTATTTTTAATAAAGCAAAGTGTAGGATTTGGTAACTCTACGTGTTGTTGAGTTATTAAAAAATTAAAGGCCGGACTTTCAGTTGACTATCAAACTTTTAACCTTATGCACAAGCTCCAGAATGAGAGTTTTAGGATTCCAAATTTAACTCAAAACAAAAGGCTTTGCTTTGAGTCTACAAATGCTCCTTTCAGTTAGAAAAGTGCTAATTTGTCCAAAGCACACAATGTATTCACTCATTTTCTTGAAGATGACTCACACAATAATCTGAAACATAATGACTATGTGTTTGTAACAATTCAAACAACTGTAAAATGGCTTGTCATTTGAGCTCTGAATTAATTCAGAGGCATCAGTTACATTTTCTGAATTTACATTTTATAAATGTAAAGTAGCTGAAGCTGCATATTTTATCAGGGAGAGAAAAAAATTTAATTGCCAATTCTACCTTCCTAATTGCTTCCTTAACACTCTCCCATGTCTGTTGTGGTTAAAATTATTTTAACATTTAGAGGTGCAATCCAAACTCCACTGGTTATCACTGAGAAAAAGATAAAGTGGGTGAGTGATAGACGTCAGCTTCAGCTCTACTAAACCACACAATTTTTGGAAACTATCAACAAATATCTATTGGACATATGGCATGTGCAAGGAACCATTATTATGGATGTTAGAGGAGTTGTTTTCAAGTGTGATTCCTGGATCAGCAACGTCAGCATCACTTGGAAACTTGTTAAAAACACAAATTATCACTGCCTCTCCCTCCCCAAATCAAACTCTCCAGGTGGAAGTCCAGCAAGTGGCAGTTCAACAGTGCTCTGCAGGTGACTGATGTACGCTGAAGTTGGAGTACACTATTTAGAGGTATTAATGCTGTAAGAACCACACCTCACTTTGTTCATTTATAAAGAAGTGTTTAAGATAGAAATATGTCAAGAAATATAGATAGGATTTATATATGTGCATAATGCTACTTTAGGGTTAGAATATAATTTATGAAAGAATTTTGTTGCTTAGTGGCAATGTCAAAGTGATAGAGGTAGCAAATGGAAGGAAAAAAATGTCAGAATTTAACCAAAAAATAACTAAGTGAATGAAGAATCAGTAATTACCAGGGGCCTAATATAAACTTTCTAGTCATTTTTATATTCTACTCATTATTTCTCTTCTTAGAGAAAAAGCAGGGATCAAGTACTTGAATTTAACGTGTCTATGGAAACCCAATTTCCAAGTTACCCCCATAACCCAGAAGGGTTCATCCCCACACACCTGGATTATTGCAATAACTACCCACAGGCCTCCCTAATTTAAGATGGCTGCCTCCTCCTCTCTATTCTGTGTTAGCTTCTGAGGAATATTCCTTAAATACTATAGCTGTCCCAGTAATTCCTTGGCTCAGAAACCTATAATGCTTCCCTACTGCTTACTGAAGAGGTAGAGGTACTAATTCTAGGTATTAATCTAGAAGTTCAGATGCAAGGGTATCTAATCTTTTGATGTCTCTGGGTCATACTGGGAGAAGAGTTGTCTTGGGCCACACATTAAATACACGAACACTAATGAAAACAAAAAAATTTCATAATGTTTTAAGTAAATTTCCAATTTTGTGTTGGGCTGCATTCATAGCCATCCTGGGCGGCATGTGGCCCATGAGCTGCAGGTTGGACATCCCTGATAGGGAATATAAATGAGTGAAGTAGGCCACGTGAATACAGAGTGTGTAGAAACACCTTTCACTTTCCACAAAGAAACATACTCATCCCATTTTTATTTTCTTACTTTTATTAGATGTTCTACTATAAGAAAAATAAGGGTGAAGGAATGATGACAAATGGTGACACCTGGCTTTAGTGTCCAGGAGACAACAGGATATGGGGAGATGATGGTAAATTATGAACCTGGGCCACATCAATGCTCTCCCCTCTACTAAGTCTAGCCAAGTCTGGGATGTGAGAACAAGGTCCCGGTGTTGGCAGAACTTTTGATTTTTGAAGAAAAGCCCAAAGTCTGGATTTTTACATGAAATCACTCAACTTTAATTTTCTGGCTGAGATTAAAAACCCCCAAACAAACAAACAAAAACAAAATAAAACAAAACAAAAAAACATTGTGGCTCAAACAAAACACATCTTTAGCCTATGCATTTCCAGTTTGAGACCTCTAGTTTGGAGCATGAAGTCCCTATCCGCCTGCCTTGCTTTCTGGTATCTTATCTTCTCTATGGAAACAATCACCACCATATTTAGGTAGCATTTTATACTCAGTATGCTTTCACGTCCATCTGATTCTCTACACTGTGAGAGGTAGAAAGGAGATGAGACAGCAGGCGCCGACAGGCTAAGTAACTTTCCAACATCAGATAAATAGTAGAAACCAAAGCTCAGGTCTCCCAACTGGACCAGCACAGAGCCTTGGCCATTTCACTCTCATCCTGTCCCTTCCTATGTATGCTTTTGCTTCAGTGAAGTCTTCTTCTAGAATGACGGTCTCCTTTCTTTCTGCCAATCTAAATCAAGACCCGGCTCAAGCTCTACTGTCTACATAAACCTTCCTCAGTGAAGTCAAGTCCCCAAGTTTCCTCTTTTCTGAACTTCAATTACTGTTATGGTCAATAACTGACAAACTGGTGCTCACCAACAGTCTTGAACCATCAAGTTATTTCACATCACTTCATGTTAGCTCATATCCACAATTATTTTCTAAGCTCTTTGAAAATAGGGCCATGTTATTCTTTTCTGTTCCAGTACCAGAGTTCCTGGTACTGTGTTGGGACATATGAATGACTGCACAAAGTTTATTGTATTACACGGTCTTTTAAGGAAGACTGAGTTATAAGGATACCACTGACTTACCAGCCTGATGTTGTCTTCTGGGCGGAGTAATATGAACATTGCTTGGAGATGCTGCTGGAGGTCGCCTGGTGAAATTTATAAAACAAAAAATAGTTATTCTCCATTGTTATGTCAATGAAGAGGATTCTTTCTACTGGAATGAGTTGTATAAAAGTAAGTCTTGGTTCACTGAAAGACTCTAATTAGACACAGAAGTCATCTTACTGTGATTACTGACTTCTTTTTAAGTGGAAAGACAGAATATATACGGGAATACCCTGTGCACTCACTTTTAGTCTATACTGCAGTAACATTTGCTGTGCTTGTCCTATGGAAGGGACGCCTGAAACCAATCTCAGTGCTGTGCAAAGACGGTGCGATTTGTTGGGCAGAGGCAGCAATGGCTGTGCTTTCAGGCCCACACAAGGGACCAAAGGAGGAATCTTGCCTTTCCTATTTCTGCAACTGCAATCTTCAGCTGCACTTAACCTAAGAAAATTTTTAGATTCCCTCTAGAATAATGTCAACAGTTTTAAATGATGTCCACATTAGTGGCTGATATTAAAATAAAAGTACTTATTAAACACAGAAGATCCCAAGGGATATATATTTTACAGAACAAACGAGGTGTTTTAAAATGGTCAGCCATTATTTGAATCCTCACTTGTTCTTATATCTTCTATAAAACAAAACTGAAATTTCTTTGCATTAAACCATTATAGATTTCCTCATATTCTCTATTTTGTATGAGGAAATTTGAGGCTTTAGATAGGAGATCATTAATGTGCGATCTAAATGAATACAATCAGAGAAGAAAAACCTTCATTCCTGCCCACCCAGGTCCAGCCCTTTTTTCAGTTTGAAAGAACTGATACAGCCACACAGTCAGGGATGCCAGTGCAATCTAGTCTCATATTGGTCTTGGAACCTACACGCATAATTTCCCTCCAGGTAACTTCATAGCTGTTAATTATAAGATAAAATACGAGTATGTGCAAGAAAGAAGGGGAGAAAGGCATGAAGAAAAATATGTAGGTTGGCAATCAGATGTGTTTGTCTAAAAGGTTAGCAAGTCTGAAAGCCTTTCTTTTTTTTCCCTTTCTTCTCTTAAAAAATAGTCTTCTTGCCTCCCTCCCATCCCAATTCACTGCTGCCTTCTGACCAATTCCCTTATTGCAGAATCTTTCAACTTGCAAAATTAAAAAGGAGAGTCATTATATTTGGCCATGTCCATTCTACAATATTTTAGATACAGAGACACAACTTAAGTCTCATGTGCAAGAACCAGTGTGAGCTCATAGCTATAAAGCCAAGAGAAATGAAATCATAGTTGATCACAAAAACTTGTACACAAATGTTCACAGAGGCATTATTTATACTATCCCCCAAATAAAACAACTCAAATTTCTATCAGTTGATGAGTAAATAAAATGTGGTATGTATAGTCACACATTGGATTCTTTGGTCATAAAAAGGAATGAAGTACTGATACATACTATAACATGGATGACCCTTGAAAACATGTTAAGTGAAAGAAGCCTGCCTCAAAGATTGTTTATATGGTTCCATTTATATCCAAACCCAGAATAGGCAAATCTATAGAGAGAAAAAGTAGATTTAGTGGTTGTTTAGGACAGGGAGGAAGGGTAGGGGACATAGGCAAGGATGGCTAATGGGTACTGTGTTTCTTCTGGGGGGTGATAGAAATGTTCTAAAATTAGATTGTGGTGATGGTTGCACATCTTTCTGTGAATATGCTAAATTCTGTGACTATACTAAATAATTGACTGAATGTATACTTTAAATGGGTAAATTGTACGCTATGTAAATTATTTCTCAATAAAGCTGTTAAAAAAACAGTGTAGGGACACAAAGTATTAGGTATACACAACGAAGAGAGACTAGAATTGTAAGTTACAATTGAGTTAAGCAGCTGAGGTTTTGTTTTTTTTCCTAATTCTACTCGATGATATGTTTATTGATTTTTAGAGAAAGAAGAAAGGAGAGGGAGGGAGGGGAATAGGGAGAGACATTGATGTGAGACAGAAACATCAATCGGTTGCCTCCCTTACGTGTCCCAATTGAGGACTGAACCTGCTACCTTTTGGTACATGAGATGACGCTCCAACTAACTGAGCCACCTGGCCAGGGCAAGCACAGCTGAGAGTTTTTAAAAATTAAGTTTCCTTCTGTTCTATCAGAACAAATAATCTGAGGAAAGGATTTTCAGGATGGAGAACTTCTGTAGCAGAACCATTTTGGGGCAAATAGTAGCCCTAAGTCCCCACTCCAAGCACTACTGGCCCAAAGATCCAGCTGCCTTCTCTGAAGGTCAGACAAAAGTCAGTAAGCCCTCCACTACCACAGACAGGCTTCTCATGTGAACTGGTATGTGGAAGCTCAGGTTGGTTGGCTCTGTAAAGAAATACCATGACCAAATTGAGTATTTCCTACTGGGAAATCACTCTTCACAGAGACTAAGTGAGGCAATATACTGGTACCATAAGATCTCTTCCTTAGATTTTTCAAATACTTCTGTGATAGTAGTGAAGTTTCAGATTTCAATTTGATTTTAAAGACTTTTTACTATTTCCCTTTAAAATGTTAGCAGACATTCATCCATATCACTTTTGATTACAAAAACGCATTTGATATTTTAAATGAAGCCCAGATAAGAAATTCTAACTAGTTCAAAAAACATGCATAAGGAAGTACAATTAGACATAGTAGCTTTTGATCTGTTCTCAATTCTGTCATCATCTTTCAGTCACTGCGAGCTCAGCCAAGGCAGCTACAGCTCATGTGAAGGTCTTGGTTTTATAAGCTGTGTTTATACCCACACTGCCTCATCTGTTCTGGGCTGGACTACAAATCAAGCCCATTCAGTTTGTGTTAAATCTGCTTTTCTTTTTAGTATTGGGAAAGCTAAGGGAACAAGGTCAAGTAGAAACCTGGGTGGCAGTCCAGTGCGGAAGTCTGACCAAAGAAAATGGCCAACCAGGGCCAGGGGCTTTGAAAGCCATCAACCCCACTTCCTATTACATGCCACAGAGCATTCTGCCTAACATTTTAGTCAGACAAGCTGGATTTAAACCAATAATTTGTCTTCTTTTTACTGTAAGTGATAAATATCCACACCAAACAGAAATACAAAGCTTAGCTGGGTCTACTTCCTCTGTGCATTCAAGTGTTAGGGGGAAGTGTCCCTCCCCTCTGGTGGTGGGCATTGAAGAGGAATGTTTTAGAAAGTTAAGTCCACAGTTAATTTTTCAAAAGAGTTCCCCACCCCCTTACTCTTTAAAAAATTTTCCATGCTGGAAAATTGTGGTAGAAGGATAATACTGTCCAACGAGATGAATTAAAATTTTGAGTTGCTACATTTGTAACTAGATGAAGTTCCAGATAAAAAGTAGGACAGCTACTAAAATAGCTGAGATTATCTGGACTGGAACTAAACACAACTATTGGCTCAATGGGATACAGTATTTCTGGCTTTCATCTCTGACCTACACACACAAGGTTTTGTAGTCTTTGTTCTTTTCCTAGTAATTCCAATTTATTCTACTCCTGGAGGTAACACATTAAAGTGGCACATTTATAACAATAAACAACCACTCTTTGTATAGCACTGATCAGGATTTCTTCAATTACTGTCCTCAAGTTGACCTTTATTCCTCTCCCTGCCCCAAATGACACAAACAAGACTTGTTGTTAGAAGACAGGCATAGGCTGATTATCTTCCTAGACCTAGAGATACCCTAGACCTAGAGACCACTTTCCCTAGACACACTTTCTCTGATTCTTTCTTTCCTTTATCAGTACAATTGCACTTGTCTTTAGATAAATCCAACATATGGAAATATAAATGTATATACTACTATTAGCAGGTGTGATATTGTGACTTATAAGAAATCTGTATTTAGTCTTTTTCCTGTTCCTGGCACAGAGTTCCAAAAACCTTTGGAACTTCTGAATTTGAGGAGAGCAATAATAATATTCTTTGTGGTTTCTTTTTATTTATTTTTTAAAATGTATTTTATTGATTATGCTATTACAGATGTCCCAATTCTTACCCCTTTGCCCAATACCCCCTTCCCTCCAGCAATCCCTCCACTTAGTTCACGTCCATGGGTTGTGCATATAAGTTCTTGGCCTTCTCCATTTTCTATACTATTCTTAACATCCCCCTGTCTATTTTGTGCCTACCAATTATGCTTCCCTCTCCCAGCTGATAACCTTCCATGTGATCTCCAGTTCTGTGATTCTGTTCCTGTTCTGGTTATTTGCTTAGTTTGTTTTTTTCAGATTCGGTTGTTGACAGTTGTGAATTTGTTATCATTTTAATGTTCATAGTTTTGATTTTCTTCTTTTTCTTAAATAAGTCCCTTTAATTTTCATGTAATAATGGCTTGGTGATGATGAATTCCTTTAGCTTTAACTTGTCTGGTAAGTACTTTATCTGCCCTTTCATTCTAAATGATAGCTTTGCTGGATAGAGTCATCTAGGTTGTAGGCCCTTCCTTTTCATCACTTTGAATATTTCTTGCCAGTCTTTTCCTGCCTGAAAAGTTTCTTTGGAGAAATCAGCTGACAGTCATACAGGAATTCCTTTGCAGGTAACTCTCTGCTTTTCTCTTGCTGCTTTTACGATTCTCTCTTTATCATTTTAATTATGATGTGTCTTGGTTTGTCCTCTTTGGGTCCAACTTGTTTGGGACTCTCTGTGCTTCTTAGACTTCTATGTCTATTTCCTTTGCCAAATTATGGATGTTTTCTTTAACTGTTTTTTTCAAATAAGCTTTCCATTTCTAGCTCTTCTTCTTCTTCTGGCACTCCTATGATTGGGATGTTAGTACGTTTGGAGATGTCCCTGAGGGTCCTTATACTACCCTAGTTTTTTTCAATTCTTTTTTTCTTCTTGCTGTCCTAGTTGAAGGCTTATTTTTTCCTTATGTTACAAATTGTTGATGTGAATCCCAGCTTCCTCCCCTCCAGTGATGGTTCCCTGTAGATTTGTCTTTATTTCACTTAGTATAGACTTCATTTCTTCCCTTATGTTGTTGCCATACTCAATGAGTTGTTTGAGCATCCTGATCATCAGTGTTTTGAACTCTGCATCTGATAGGTTGGTTATGTCCATTTCGTTTAGTTCTTTTGTTGGGGGTGGGGGGGAGTTTGTTCTGTTCTTTAATTTGGGCCATATTTCTTTGTCTCCTTAGTTTGGCAGTCTTCCTCTATTTGTTTCTGTGTATTAGGTAGGGGTGCTTTGACTCCATCTTAGTAGTGTGGCCTATCGTAGAAAAGGCCCCTGTAAATTGTGTGGGGAGCCTTAGGTAATCACCAGGGTGGGGCAACCTGGTTCACTGCTTTGTGGCTCTGCGTGGGGGGAGGGCTCGGAGAGGGGACAATGCCACTACCTGGTTTCTGGAGGTTTTCCAGGAGCTCACCCTGTTTCTAGTCACTTCACCCACTTCCCATATGCAACTGGCACACTTCTAGCTGTTGCTCTCCTGTTGATTCTCAGAGTGGGTGAGTTTGTGTATGTTCCAAGCCTGTGTGGGTCCTTTAAACAGAGTCTCTGAATATCCTGCAGTTTCTTCCGCCACCCCATTGGTTTTTACAGTCAGAAGTTATAGGAATCTATTTTTCCGGCACTGGAACCCTGGACTGTGTGGTCTGGCCTGGGGCTAAGATCACTCACTCCCAAGGTAACCCTCCTGATTTTTACCCACCATATGTGAATGTGGGACCATCTGCTCCACTGCTGCTGTACTGCTTCTCTGCCCCTCCTACCCATCTGGATGAATGTGGTTTCTTTAAATCCTCAGTTGTTGGACTTCCACACAGCTCCATTTTCTGATGGTTCTGGGTGTTATTTGTTTTGAGGTCTAGTTGTAATTCTTTCTGTGGTTGCGTGAGGAAGCCAAGCACGTCTGCCTACGCCTCCATCTTGACGGGAAGTCCCTCTTTTTTTGTGTTGTAACATGACTTTTGTAAAGTACGGGTGGAAGCTGATTGCCAGGGGACAGGGAAGGGGGGAGTGACAGGAGGTCGACAAGATCAGTAATGGCCAATAATTCAATTAATCATGCCTATGTAATAAAACCTCCATAAGAATCCAAAGGACTGGATTTAGAGAGCATCCAGGTTGGTGAACACATGGAGATTTAGGGTGAGGGGCACATTTAGAGAGGGCTTAGAAGCTTTGGATCCCCTTCCATATACCTTGCCCATGCACTTCTTCCATGTGGCTATTCCTGAATTATATCCTTTCATAAATAGTTTCTGTGAGTTATATGAACTTCTCTAGCAAATCAATTGAACGCAAGGAGGATGTCACCAGAAACTCCAATCCACAGACAACCTGGACTTATGATTGACATCTGAAGTGGGGAGTCTTGGACAACTGAGCCCTTAACCTGTGGGATTTGACAGTATCTCCAGGTAGACAGAATTCAGTTGAATTGTAGGACACCCACCTGGTATCTGAGAATTGCTTGGATGTGTGGGGGAAAAACCCTCACATTGGAAGAGAATGCAGAATATTATCAGGTTATTCAAAATCAGAGTCTTATACTCATTTCTAGGTGAACTTTATTTGTTGACTTCATGTTTCTATAAAAGTCCTCTGAGTTAAATTTCTAGTCTTCTCAGTGTAAACAGCACACTAGCACTTAAGAACTGGTATTTCAAAATGTGATATAATAACTCTCTCTTGTTATCACAACAGTGGCACTGAGTTTATTTAATCTTAATATCTATTCTATCATCTATCATATCATTTTCCTTAGAACATCACTAGAGAGTAGACAGGAAAAAGAAATGTAATCTTTTGTTAGTTGAAATGATTTTGCACAGGATCTGAAGAAACATCTGAATATCTTTTAGCTATCAAAACCTTAGTTGAGAAGCCACATAAGACTTTTTTTTAAAAAAGATTTTATTTATTTTTAGAGAGAGGGGAAGGGAGGGAGAAAGAGAGGAAGTGTTATCAATGTGCGGTTGTCTCTCGTGCGCCCCCTGCTGGGGACCTGGCCTGCAACCCATGTGCCCTGACTGGGAACCAAATCAGCGACCCTTTGGTTCACAGGCCCTATCAATCCACTGAGCCACACCAGCCAGGGCTCGCATAAAACTTATTAGAGTATTTTTGTACCTTATTTTTCCAACAAATATTTATTGAACACCTACTAGATGTATAAAGCATTTCGCACCAGAAAAATGGTCTCCGAGAGTCAAAGAAAAGTGATTCTAGCACAATGCTTGCTTTCACTGTTACAGACCTGTTGGAGAAAGGGTGATAAGGAAGCCAGACTTTTAGAACAAAAGAATCAATGAAACCAGGAAAGAAATAGATTATGTTGAGCTTTACCTGCATGCTTGTTGCGTCTGTGGCTGATTCTTGGTGTGGATGAGCCATTTCCCCGTGGCAGAAAAAGGGCAGCACCTTTGACAGTCAGAAAGCTCTCACTGATGCTACAAGTAAAAAAGTCAAAAGAAAATAAATTATTTAAGAAAGGAAATTATGGACTAAGTATGGAGACCCACTTTGGGATTATTCTCTCTTACCTCTTCCAAAGCCCCAAATTCACATGCTGAAGTAGAAAAAAGACTGTGGTTACTCACACAGTCCTGTCTACTCTAGACCATTTTTATGAAACAAAACTTAATATAGTCTATATGCATTACATGGTAGAAGTTAAGAGTGAAGATGCTGAAAACAAACAAAAGGGTGAAGGTTCTGGAACCAGACTGCCAGGGTTTGAATCCCGGCTCTGCTGCTTCTTGCCTGAGAATGAATTGTTTTTTGGCCTAAATTCCCTTATTATCCCTGGTCTAGTTATCCTTTTCCTTATCCCTGAAGTAATATTCCCTTATTATAAATTCCTTTATTATCCCTGGCATAAAACAGGCATAATAAAAGGAGGTTGTTGTGAGGAGTTGATAGGAATATAGTTTCTTAGAATGGTGCCTTTAGTAAATATTAGTTACTATTTTTAGATTTATGATGATCAATATTAGTTATTATTAATAGATCTATAGTGTTTCAATAGTGTTGTGATCAGAAGTGAATATGTTACAATACTTAGTTACTAATAATAGATCCAAAGTTTACCAAGAAACTACATTTAAAATACACACCATATTAAAGTGTTACTCAAAATTTTACTTTCACCAGTTTGCATTCCCACATGCACTGAAAAGTAGTATACAGGGAGTGTATTTAACCCATGGAGTCTGCCCTCCATGTTAACTTCATCCTTCATGTGAATGATAGCTCAACGGAAGTGGAGAATTTTTCCACTCCTCAGGATAGAGGCTGTTCAAAATACAATTGCTGGTGGATATCCACAGCAAACAGAAAATATATCTAAATTATTTCGTATCAACAGACCAAGCCTTTCAATGTTACCCTCAGAATCTGAGAAGGGACTGAACTTTGAAATCACTAACGGCAAAGTTTTGAAACATATCATGGAGGATTCCAAGTTTGCTGTTAAGTATGTATGCTATTCAGGGTTAGCTAATGTACTGTAAATTATACTGCCTACTCAACATTTCCACTAGGAAAACTAATTGGCATCTCAAACTTACATTGCCAAGCTAGTCTCTTGAGTCCCCTATGAACCTGATCCCTACCCTCATCCACTTAAGTTGTTTGGGTCAAATATGTAAGTCATCATTAGTTTCTCTCTTATTCTACAACAATATATATGTAATCCATCAGGAAAACCTATGAGCATTACTTTTAAATAAATGTTGAATCTGCCCACTTCACTTCATTACCACTCTTACAATGAATGGTCCACGACACCATCATTTTTACTTAGACCACTGTGAAAAAGATTTTTTAAAAGCTTTATTACAGAAAACATTATCCACATACAGAAATAGATGGAATAATATAACGAACCCCTATATTCTCATGCATTTCAGCTTTAATTCATGGCCTACCTTGTTTCTTTTATATCCTTCTCCTTGTCCCTGAAGTGAAACTAATCCCAGATATTATATCAACATAAAGCCTTTTAACTGGTCTGGCTGCAACCACTTCTGTGCTGCTACTGCCACTTAGCAAAGAGCAACCAGAATTACTTAAAATATGTAGATCTGTATGTATATCTATACGTTTTAAATTTACAGAAGTATATCATATGATGTTACTTCCCTGCTTAAAACCCTCCAATGGCTTCCCTTTATACATAAATGAAAGGTGAAGTCTTTAGCTTGGACTTCAAGGCCCTGTAACATCCTATAAGTTACTTCTCTGATCTTGTTCCATCTCCCCTTTTGCTTACGCAATGCCTTCTGTTTTTTCTGTATTTCAGGACCCTTCTTAGGGCCTTTGTGCTTTTTGTTTTTTACTTGAGACATATTTTCCCTGGCCTGTCGCAAAGTCATAGCTCCAGTATCATCTTCGTTCCCCCACCCCAATCATACTCTAGCCTGTTCTGTTTGGTTTCCTTCAGGATATTTATCATACACTGAAATTACATTTATTCACTTGTATACTTGATTGATGTTATCTCCCTATAATAGAATGTAAGATCCATGAACAGCAAGAATTTTAGTTTGGTCAGCACTGTATCCTCACCACTGGAAACAGGTGCTCAGTAGATATCTGACAGATGAATTCATTCATCCCATGGTTTCTTGCACACTTTTATATCTGTCCCATCACTGCAGCAGGAATTGTAATTTAAAACAATAGAAGTTCTGCAATATCACATGTGAAAAATAATTGCTACAGAGCTCAATATATATGGCAGATTAATGAACTATAAAACACAAGTGTTTGATAATAAATTAATTGGCAAATGAAATTAAATCACCTTTATATAAAGTTGTCAGTTTCCTCAATTTTATCCTTTAATCAAGTGGCACGAAGCTGATAAATCTTTGACATAACTTGCCAAACACATTGGAACACGTCTTCTAAAAACAAGCATGAATCCACAGCCGCCACTTTAAAATTTGCATGGCGGCTGGGAGGGGCTGCCTTTATTTTGTTTTGTTTTCATCTTTAAATAAAGCATTGCGCTCTTGTGGTCTGTTGCACAAGTCTTGTCTCCTGTTACATTCGTGGTATGCACATGTCACCCTGCTGCGGGTCACTCTGTTTCACTCATATTACGGGAACAACCTAAAACAAAATGTCTGCGTGACAGGATGAGCGGGGTACACCACAGACAGGAAATGAAATTCACACTTCTGCCAACACAGCAACTACCTGCTTCACTAAATGAAAATATTTTAAAAATAAAGATTAAATAGTCTACGTATCTTCAGGCAAAGTTACAGCTGTGGGAAACTCTGGCTCCCCGTAAACAAAGCAGTCTCTGCATCTACAAAAGTAGATTTGTTGTGAACTTAGAACAACTTCACTTCAGTCGTTGGTTATGTGAGACAGAGGTAGTTTCTTTTTGACAAACACTAGTTTAACAATTAACTTCCTGGTTTGGGGAGTTCTGTAATACTGTTTTTAGATACATTTGTTGCTTATGGTTTAAAGTATATCTGAGTGTATTCTTTAAAATGTACTCAGTGCTTTCACAAGGGGATGGTTGGGTGGGGAGACAAAGGCCTTGCTTAACTCAAAGCTACCTGGAAAATTCCTGATTATAAAAGAAAGATCAGAAATCAAACTCATGTATGGTATAAGGAAAAAGATGCTTTTCTATTTACCCAAATCTCAATAAACTTCTGATAGAACAAAGTTCACAGCAGATCCAGCTAGGTGCAGGTACCGGCTCCTGGGGTCATGGTAGACACATTCTAGACTGTACAACCAATCTTATTTTGTGGCCCTAGGTTATGACCCCCCAGGTATCACAAAAGTGGCATATGTTGTTGGTCACAAGAAATGAAAGTGTGGTTGGTTACAAAAATCCCCTATACCATGGAAAAACAGTTAAAGCTCATACATGCTATCAAAGATGCAATGGCAGCACAGTGCCATGGAAGTAAAAAATAAAATTTGCAACTATCAGAGTTTAGGTGAATCCAATTCAACTTGAAAATTAAATGCTTTATTTGCATATGAAGAAAACTATATGCAAATTTAATCACATGCACTTCAATGTAAGGCAAAAGCTTAGTATATCTTGCTAGAACAGCAAGAGATTAACTTATGTAAATATTAGTCTTTCTGAAACAGCTGCCTGAAGGTTCAACTGACATAGAGAGTTGGTCTCTAATTAAAAATTTAGAAAAGCAGGTAAAAACGTTTGCACCTTTCCTTTCTTTCTTTTTTTTAAACGACAGTTTTTTAAAAAGACTTTGTTTATTTTTAGAGAGGGGAAGGGAGGGAGAAAGAGAGGGAGAGAAGCATCAATGTGTGGTTGCCTCTCATGCGTCCCCTAATGGGGACCTGGTCTGCAACCCAGGCACGTGCCCTAGACTGGGAAACAAACTGGCGACCCTTTGGTTCACAGGCCGGCACTCAATCCACTGAGCCACACCAGCCAGGGCTACACCTTTTCTTAATTGACCAGTTCTCTAGAGTCTGGCCCAGAAGAAGGAGTTCTCTAGTAATTCTATGGAGCCATCCATATGTGATTTCAGATGTCTCAAGTTAAACACAAACCCAAAAGGACTTAAAACCCCTGTATTAAGGAAAACACAAGATAAAGTGAACACCACTACTCTCTCGACCTAATGATGGAGAGTAATTAGCTGCTTGATAAGACAATGGCACAGGATCAGAATTCCTCTTCTTTATCAGAATACAGTGGAAGAATATCTATTCCTTTCTTGCCATAAGATCACTTGCTCATCAGGAAACTCATCCGTAGTTAGGAATATGAAATGAGTTAGTAATAGCTAACTTAATGAGATGCCTATCCTATGCTAGACACTGAACTAAGCACTTTATATTATTTCATTTAATCTTCACAACAATCCTATGAAGCAGGTACTACTTTTTTTTACCCTCAACTTACATATAAGGGATCGAGGGGCTTGGAGATCATAAGTTATTTGCCCAAGATCACACAGCTAGTAATCCTTACAGTGAGAATTCAAACCAAGATCTGATTTGAAAGTTCACGCTCTTAATCACTTTCTACTATGCTGTCTAGTTTCATGGAAGATGAAATATGATGTCTCCCTACAGAGCTTTTCAACAGAATTTAAAAGTAGAGTACAGGAATAAGAGAAGAGATCTGAAATCCATCCTGATCTCAATTCTCTTCCATCCCTTTGTTGTTCCCTCTAATGGGGCCATGAACAGGAAGACTGTACTGTGGGGAATGAAGAACATTTGGATGAATCCAGATGGACTAGACAGTAGAGAAAAGAACAGTAAATTCTGTTGGGTATGATAGTAACAATTTACTCTCAAAAATGGAGGATAGAGTACTCTACTTTAAATAAATATAGGGAAGTACTCTGTGCCAATCACTCTTGATCAAAATCACTTCCTAAAAGCATGAAATGTGTTAACTGGAAGTTTCTTCTCAGGCAAATGGCAGAGAAAAAGGTCAATTAAGAGAAGAAAATCTTAACTATTCTGAGGTTGGAATAATCTTTGAGGAATGTGGCCAGAGTGATCACCCATGACCAGCAGGCAGGCTGAGGAAGCAAAAAAGCAACAACACACCTGGCCAAACTGCTAAATATTTGTTAAGTAGACATTTTTCTGTTTTACATGCAATACACAAGAAATGGATTACTTACTAGGGGAAAGGAAGTCTCAGAAAGTAGGTATATTACTTTTGTTTCAACATTGAAATGAAGGAAGTAGATTTTTATGTTTATAATGCCAAACTCTTGAGTTTGTTTGGCATTTCTGCCTGAAGCCAAAATTTATAGGTACGTTATTATGTAAGACCGATTGCACACAATATAATTGCACAAGGTAAGGTGGCTGCCATTTATATAAACCTCCAATACACATCATATAAACTGCTACAGCTTTGGTTGGAAGACTGTCCATCCAGGGGAAACTTTCAAATTCATTCCACCCTCTTAACATTCTCTCTTTTCTGACAGGCTTTCTCTGCTTGTCTGATTGCTTCCTTTTCAGATTAAAGGCACTAGGGAAGCTTCTGTCAATCCCATTGGGTGGGAAAAAGTTCACGTCCCCACTTAGTGTGACCGTAACACATAAAAAAAGAATTTCATAATAAAAAGCTTCAAGTTTCAGATCAGAGGCCACAGGACTGCAGAGCTATCAATACCAGTGCCTACTGAGAAAGTTTGGCTAAATCCCTCAAAACAGGAAGGAAAAAGTCATTGTGTCTTGAAACATGGCTGCAAAAGTCAAAAGCACACTACCAAATAAGAAAAGTTTGATTCTATAATCCTAAAGAAACTTAGATTACCACGAGAGACAATTCAAACCCACGCATCATAGGTACTATCATCTGTAATTAAACCATCCCCAACCCACCTCAATCTCTAAGACACCTGGCTATACATTCACGTGAAATATTAGAATGGCAACTGATACCTGGAACCCTCTCCCCCATGGCATAAACTCCCAGACATACGCCTGTGGAAGCAGGCAGAATTATCTGTTTCTTTACCAGCATGCAAGGAGAGGCTGGGGTGCATTAGTAGGTCAATGACTGGCAAAGTAGAGAAGAGATTAGGAGTCTCTTACTCATTAACTATAACCACAGACCAGTTTAGTCCCCGCTGGTCTTCCACTTAAGCTGTTGCACAATGCCCAGCACAACTACCCTCAGAGGCAGCTATCTGTTTTTCCCCTTTCCTACTTTTCTACAATCTAAGAAAGAAAAAAAAAGGTCTATTTGTTCAAGGCTGAAGGACAAATTCCATCAGAACTAATCTCTCCTGGTCTTTTCCCTATAGACTATAAATGGGAGGTGGAAAAAAAACCAGAAATGTTTTTTGGTTCATTTTGAATGTTCTCTTACTGATAAGATCTTAAAAACTATGTATTCAAATATGTTTTGCCTCAAAAATGTACATTTTAGAACTGTTCAGAAACAAGCATAATCTAGGATCATTGATTTTTACCACTGGCCATACATTTCAACTTTGTTCTAATTTCTACAGAGTAGGACCCATCTGAATTGACATTTACTGTTTTGAGCTGTCCAAAAATAGATCTCTCTTCCTAATCTTATCTTAGTCTCCTTTTGGGGAATTCCCCAAGTGTGCATGATTTTGGTGGCCTCCAACTTTGAAACTACAAGGGGCCTTGCAGGAAGCTGGCATATGGTTTAGGCCTGGCCTGTTGGAAACTGTCCTCTGAATCTTAGGCCAGTGACCCAAGGGAGTAGGGGAAGTGGGGGATGCTCACATTCACTGTGGGGAGAGTGGCAAGGTATAGATAGACCAGTCTGCCCCTACTCCCTGGCTTTCTTTAAATGTCTTTGGCCCTGCCTGTTCTCTAAGTTCGGTGGTTTAGCCTCCCATCTATTAGGCAAGCTCTGACATCCTTCTAACAAATACTTTGCTTAAGATAGTTAAAATTCATTTCTGAGCTTGCAACAGAGAATTTGATACATTAACTGAAGTTCAGAGAATTTAATTCCCTGCCCCTAGTCACACAGCTTGTAGTGAAGCCTAGACTCAGCCCCATGTCATCTGACACCCACAGTGGCACTTTAACCCTTTATTCCTGAGTTAGCTGCTACTATAACAGGGCATACTGCTAATATAATAATTTGAAGCAACCAACAGTTAAAAACACATCTGGTCAGTTCATCTAAAAGAGAACAAAGGCAGGATTTCATTGCAGAGCCTGGTGTGATGTTTGTTCTATTTTTCACAGCATCCTGAAGATGAAGTTCAGGTCTGGGTGGGGAAAGATTTAGATATATTCCCATGAGGCAAATCCTCTCATGCTGATTCCTAAAGCTGCTTTTTTTTTTGTTTCTTTAATAAGTTTGTTGTATATTAAACATTGCAGTAACCAGAGGGGAGGGGAGATGGGGAAAACGGGGGAAAGAAGGAGAAGAGTCATCAAGGAACATGTACAAAGGAACCATGGACAAAGCCATGGACAAAGGGGGGTAGGATTGAGGGTGGGAGGGGCAGGGGAAAGTGGTGGCGGGAAAATAGAGACAACTGTACTTGAACAACAACAAAAAAAAAAAAAAGAAAGAAGCAGCAAATAAATAAATAGAAATATTTTTCATGAAAAAATAAACATTATTTTTTAAAAATATAAAAACTTGCCCTGGCTGTCCAAAAATAGATCTCTCCTTCCTAATCTTATCTTAGTCTCCTTTTGGGGAAATCCCCACATTCGCATGATTTTTGGCGGCCTCCAACTTTGAAACTGTAAAGGGCCTAGGTTTCGGGTTTATCCCCAGTTAGGGTGCCCACAGGAGGCAATTGTTCAGTGCTTCTCCCGCACATTGATGTTTGTCTCTGTCTCTCTCTGTCCCTCTGTCTCACTCTCTCGGCACTGCCCCCCCGCCGCCAAATCAAGAAATAGATCCTTGGGGGAGAACAAAAAAATAAAAAAATAATAAAAAATAAAAACTAGATGACTAGAACAAAAAGTTAGAAGACCATGGGGCCTAGGCAGCAGGGCAAGAAGGATTACATGGGAAAAGAAGCGGATACCTGCCCAGTCCCTGGCTCCTCTTCAGTCTTTTCTGAGAGCAACAGTCTTTCCTTCTAGATACTGTCTGGTCACACAGCCACTTGACAACCTCTCAGGGATCTAAGCTTTCGGCTTGGGGTTTCAATAATACTACCAAATAATGAAAGGCCAGACCCAGAGGGCTCCAACTGTAGCAGGTGGGCCTAATTCAGCACATTTTGTGAGAACAGCACAGATGTAAAATCATTTTAATTTCTGATACTTCTGAGAAGAGCACAAACATTCCTGACCCTCCAAGGTTGCCACCACTCCTGGACTTGCATTGAGCAGCCTGGACCCAAAACATTTTTGAGTTTGGGCTAAGGCTCAGAATTCAGGCTTTCTCATGACCTCACTGCTGTCTTCTTGCCTCAGCCTCACAGTACCATTTCAAAATACCCTACTCACCAACCCTCAAAAGAACAAAAACAAACGCCCCCCCCCCCCCCCAAAAAAAAACTAGGTGCCCATACATGGACTTGGTCTGAGGCAACTTCCCAAAACAACTGATGGTAGTTTCCTGGTGAAGGGCAGTGGTGAGAGTCTTGTTTTGAAGAAGGTCCTCCAAGGAGAGGAGAAACTGCCTCAACCCAAAGGAGCCTATTTTCTTTACAGGCTGAGTTAACAAAGCCTCTCAGTCCTGTGGCCTAAACTCTAGACTTAAATACTTTTCTTTCAAAGAGATAAAACTTAAAAGTTGTCTAGACCAAAAAATAAGTGATCTGAACAGTTCTTTCTGGGCATTTAAAATACTGGATGTACTGGTTACCAAGAGACATGACCAATATTACTTGGCACT
Source organism: Macrotus californicus (assembly GCA_007922815.1). NCBI lineage: Eukaryota > Metazoa > Chordata > Mammalia > Chiroptera > Phyllostomidae > Macrotus > Macrotus californicus. The sequence goes on along the minus strand of VMDR010006557.1, from coordinate 4,711 downwards.
TAATTTAAAATAGTTAGTAGGAATAAACCAAAGCAGATTAACTAAAAAAAAAACTGTTTAGCATTTGAAAAATCATTCATTTGCACAATTCAACAAATGCCTTTCCAGGTATTTGAAACACACCTGCAGAAGGAATGCAAGTTGGGCTTTTAAGCACTTGGCCAAAATGTCAAACCCTGCTTTCAGACCTTTTCTCTTTCACCCTCCCGCAAAACTACCTGGGAGGCTCAGGTCAACTTCTATTCTTTGTTATTGTCATCTTCTGATGTCTGTGTCACTACCTTTTATTTACCCCCTTTTCTTACTCAACCTTCTTTACTTTCACTCTGATTCCTACTACAATCTTAAGACTCTGTTTAGACTTCTAATTCCCAGAGTCCCTTTGGAGTGATTTTTAAAAGATTTTATTTATTTATTTTTAGAGAGAGGGGAAGGGAGGGAGAAAGAAGAGAAGCCATCAACCTCTTTTTGGTTTTTCTTCCTTCCCTAACAAACCTAGTACCTTCATAATACTTACTGTAGCTTAAAATTATGTGATTATTTGATGAGTTATTTATTATCAGTGGGCAACGTGCTTGCTGAACAGGAACAACTGCCTTGTCTAATGTTCTCTCTCTAATGTCTAGCACAGGGCCCCGACACTAAGTGAATGTCCAAACAATATTTATTAAATAAATGAAAGGCAGTACGATACTGAAGGAGATTATAAAACCATGCCTCTGGATGCCACAGCATCTTCATGGTCTCAGTGACAAAGGTATCAGACATGACAGCAACATTGAGCTGACTCAGCTGGGCCCTTCACACCTCCAGATAGCCCCCACCCCCATCCCCTTCCCTTTCTATTCCAAAGGCTCTACTGTCAATTCCCATCACAACCCCTGTTTTCTTCAATTCTCCAGTTAACCTGGTGTCTACAACATCAAGATAATGGAAGCTAGCTGGTTGGGTTTCTCCCAATTACTTCCTCTTACCTGCAGACTTATATTCCTTTTCTAATCTGAGAGAATGATGCCTCATCCAGCTGTTAACCCTTTCGGTAGGAGCGCTCTTTCCGCCGAGACACTCCCGCTGTAAGAGGTGAGCCATTGTGAGCCATTGTATGGGCGCTGGATATATCCGGGGCTCGTCTACACAGGTCATCAGATGGGCGCCGGATATATCCGGCGCTCGTACTGAAAGGGTTAAAAGTCAACCCTTTCATTTGTGTTCTTGACCCCATTCCCTGGTCTCCTAGTTTTATCAGTGATCCCTCTCTCTAGTGACTGCTCTCCTCTGCCTAGAAACATGCTCAAGTCTGTTCTTGCACATCCCATAGGGGACCCTATGTTCCCTTCTAAATTCTTTTCCTTTATTACTGAAATTTCTTAAAAGGAAGTCTATACTTGGTGCTTCCATTTTCGTCCTTCGCCAGTCACTTCTACCCACTCCCATCTTGCTTCTGTCCCACCACTCCTTGGAAACCCCTCCCCATCTTAAGTTTGCCAATGATTTCCCAAGTGATAGACCCAATGGACAAAGATCCTTCAGTCTTAGCTTAACACCATTTTCTGATCTTCATTTTGCACCTGGAGCTTTGATGTGCACTGGCAAATGACTTTATCCTTTTTGAGACTCTCCCCCACTTAGCTTCTAAGACAGTGAATCCACCTGGTACCTCTCTAAGCATCCCAGTTTGATATCCTTTGCCAGACACCAAACCCTACCCTACCCTACTCACTGTTCTTAAACCAGAGAGAATCTGGTCTTCATAGTGCTTTGAAACTCACTCACAACTAAAATCTGAACACCTATGTCCTTTATTCACACTTAGCAACAACTGGCCAGAGCTGAGCAGTAGATGTCCTGTTAGATATCACATGGTGATAAGCACTATGGAGAAAAACAGAGTGCGGCAACAGGGCGTGCTGCTCTGTGTATTTGTGTTGTAGGGTACGGTCAGGGAAAGTCTGATTAAGGTGACAGGTGAGCAGATATCTGTAGGAAGTAAGGAAGGAAGCCATGTGGCTGTTTGGGAAAAGAACATTAAAAATAGAGGAAGCAGCAAATGCAAGGCTCTGAGGTAGATGTGTGCTTTGCTGGTTTAGGAAACAGCAAGTGAATTTTCAATGGCACTAAAGTGTTATGAACCAGCCATATGTGGCAGAAGATAAGAAGGGAGACCAGGAGGTATAGGTTTCAATGTCTCCACTTCCTGATCTGTAATTTACCTTCCAATGCACTACAACTGGGATTTTCTTCTAGTTGTCAAATCCAATGGCCATTTTTCAATCCTAATCTTTCTTGACCACTTGGTATCACTGGCAACCTTCTACCTCCTTAGTCTTCTTACCTTCTCAGTATTCCTTTTTTATGTCTGACTATTCCTTCCCATTCTCATTTGTGGGCTCCTATTCTTTTGTCACCCTTTTAGAAAGCCTGGTGCTTCACAATCACTGCCTCACATCAACTGTACGAACAAAAGTCATTCTTCCCCCATTTCATGGATGAGGAAACAAAGGTTTTCAGAGTAACCTGCCTAAGCTGATGACCCATTACACAATCAGTATAACAGAGCAGGGATCAAATTTTAGGCCTATTTTCAAGGTTTGTGTGTTGTTGTTGTTTATAATCTATTCCATGGCTTTTTAGCATTCTGGATTCTTTGCCTGTCCTGTACAATGCAGTCCCATTGCAACCTACTTACCAAGAGGTTATCAACAGGGTTCAAAGTGAGTTCTCAAATACCAGAAAGCCAAGGTTTTCCTTGTTTGTTCGTTTGTTTTTTAAGTTGTCAGTTCAGCACAACTTTACTGTAACCCTACAAGTAATTCTCAAAATTCATTGGCCACAAAAATTTAATCCAGTCTTTAAAACACAAGTCTTTCAATTTTCCTCATTACACCATTTCTTTTATAGCTGTTCACTACTTTCTCAGGCTAAAAAAATGAAACAATTTGCCAACAGGCACTCTTAAAAATCTCTCAAATATCAAACAAGGGGAATAGAGAAAGGCATGACAAAGATATGCTGAATCTTTGTTGACATAGCTGTTTTAATTCATATTACAGATCCTCTTGGCCCTGTACTAATGCATAATGAAATCCAGGAGGAACATTTGCCAGTGCTTGGGTTCTGACACTTACAAGAGCAGTTAACTTTTGTTGAATAGTAATAATAATGCTGCTGTTGCTGATGATGGAGAAGGAGTAGGAGGAGGAAGAGGATGAGAAGGAAAAGAAAAACAAATATCAAAAGGCAAAGTTCAAAGGACAATTTAGTAAATTGTCAAAGATAAGGGAAAAGAGAAGGCAAGTGGTAGTTGCAGGCCTTACCTAGTTCAGTTTTTTAACCAGTCCAAAGTTCCCTGCTTCCTACTCTCTTCCTGCTTACACAATCATTTCAGAATTGCACCACTAATACAGATGAAAAATTTCTCTACTGGTTCATTGCAAATTTAGTGTACTGAGTATTCTTGATGCCAGGTTTAATATTTAAGAGTTAATTTATTTTTCAAATCCACTAAATGCACATTCTTAGATAAATTTAGGAAGAAGCAATAACCCATAGCACTTCTCCCCCTATTTTCCAGGTAGTATTTAAGAAATCAGACAGCTAGAGAAAAAGAGATCCTGTGTAGTATTTTGCAATATTCTAGAGTACAATGTGAAACAATGAGAATTCCAAACATTTCAGTTAGGATTTAGGAAAAAAAGAGGAAAATACTCAAACCAAAATGATCCAAAAGTAAATTTAAATTTCATATGTGTTTTAAATGTGTTAGAGGAAAAAAAGTTAAAGCGTCACATATTTGCTCCAATAAGAACATTGCAGTCTAATCCCAAATCTGCTGCCTAAATTGTTTTAAGGCACTGACTGAGCTAGGTCCTATGAAATACCCCAGATGCCAACGCAGGACCCAGGAAAATATAAGGAACAAAAGGAAGTGATTTTAACTGCCAAAGGCAAATTTTTGTACAATGATCAGAAGGAAAGCTGCAATCCTAAGGAGGGTCTTTCTTTTTCTCACATGGCAATAGATGACTAGTGAGGCTGTATATAAGTCTAACAGACTTCCTTAGTCAGCAGAGAATCCTACACACCACAGAAGTCCACCCTTTAAATGTCAAACCACAGGGGACCATGACTTCCAAAAGGAAGGTGGCTGAAGATATTCAACATCTAACCATTCTACCAAAACAAGAAGACATGGTCCATTTAGTTATTCTTTTTTTTGTAAAACAAGAAAGGAAAAATAATGAGAGACAGGGATGTGGCCTCATTCACCATTGTAAAGAGGACAACACATGAGATGGACAGACATCTCTGGTAAGTAGACAACCAGTTACAAATGAAACACTCCCATTCATGTCAGATACTGGGAGACTTGAGGCTGGCAACACAGAAAGGGCAAAAGGATGTGGATATGTTTTTTCTTTTTCTTTTTTTGGCCGTATGAATAGATCCAATTATTTATATTTACTATGATATAATACTAATATATGGACTAATTTGTGTTTTTTACTTACCTTGCTTTTATTTTTCTTGTATATTTCTTTTCATCTCTTAGGGTAAAGAATATATATTCTATTTCTATTTTACATGCTTCTTAAATCTTAATGAGTACACTTCATGCAGTAAATCAATATTTCTACTTTGTAGACATGTTTTTTTCTAACTGAGGCTACCCTGGGGGAGGGGATAGTAACATGCTTTGAAAGTCAGTGTAATC
>VMDR010006556.1:0-44880 GCA_007922815.1 Macrotus californicus | reverse complement strand
GGATGTTACCTAATGTCACCTTTTTTTGTTTTTATCTTTTAATTTGCAACCTGACTTTAAACATTCTCACTACTAATAAGCAAGTTTATTAAGAGCATAAGGATGAGAGATGTCTATGATATGACCTTTTAGCAAATTGGCCAGTATCTTTTAAATTTAATTTGGTGAAGAGCAACTATTCTTTGAAAAGAAGTTTGTAGATAAGCTGTTGATTGCCACTGTTCATTTTTCCTTGGAAAAATAGAGATGGAGAGTGTGGGCCGGCCCTGCAGGCAGATCTTGGCACCGTAATTTGGAGTACTTAAGACCTCATGAGGGTTGCTCTTTGCCTGTGTATAAATCTTACTCCCTCACAGCCTCCCTGTTTAAATTTGGACCTTAGAGAATACTTCACTTTACAAGGCAATACTTATAAATCAATCTCAAACAGGATTGAGTAAGTGAATCCAAACATTCTCTGCTACTCCTGACAATGGGGTGACAACTTAGCCAGGAAGAACAAATTCAGCTGACGTAGAACTGTACTTCTGGAACGAGGTGCACTGGAGCTTGGAGGAGTAAAAAGAAAAGGTGTTTATGGAAGGCTTAGCTTTTGATTTAAAAGCTTTTTTTTTCTTTCAATTCTACTGAGAGATAATTTCAAGTGTTCACCCCTATTTGGAGATGGGAATGCAGGAGACAAAAGCTTCCTCATAGAGTGCAGAGGACTTGCAGAGATGCTCTGAGGAGTTGTGACTTGCTGAGGAAAGGTGTGTCTTATTCTAAGCACTGTTATTTACTGCTTCAGAAGCCTGAAGGGAGTTCTGTGCTACAAAAGTATAAACCATATTTATCTTCCTGAAAATCCTCATTAAAAATGTTCATACCACGCAGAGGGTGTGGAAGAAGTGCGGAAGAAAAACAGATGAATGGCAAACAGAAGGAAGTCACTACAGGAAAGTTTCAACTCTTCTGTGGAGCTGAGGTTCTGGAGGTATTTCCACTGTAAATCTTCACTGTCTGCATTTTTATTAGCTTCACATAAAAGTTTGCTTCTAGGTGAAAGTCTCTGGAGGAAATTTCTTTTAGGTTTTTCTTTTTCAAATTATCAGCAAATTATAATTATGAACACATAGAACTGCTTATATAAGGCATGTATGGGGTTGGGGTTTGTGTGCAAAGAGGTTGGTCAGTGTGGAGATTAGCATTTAGTTTAACAAGATGGAGTATCTTCAAAAACAGTGCCTTGATTTACTGACTTGTCTAAAGAAAAAGTGTTAGTAAGAATAGGAGATGACTAGCTCTTAACTTAGAAAAGAAATAGTCACAGATGCTGGAGATAACAATCCTTAAATTCACCCAGGTAAGTAGATGCTTTGTTGGGCCAACATGAGATATCCTTTTTGTCTAGTTGGACTACTCTATTGCTTAATTGGTGTCTGGCACACAGTAACTCACAATTCATTCATTCATTCATTAGCTCTCTAATTCTTGAGTTCTCATTGAGCATCTGCTCCTAGCTAGCTCTCTACCAGGCAATCGGTAGCTACTTGTTGAATCAATGAACACACTCTGGTGTTCTTCTGGCGCCAGGTTATGAGGCAACATGCTGCCGGGGGCAGTTCTCTCTGATGGACAGTGACATTTCTCATTGTAAATAACTACCTCATATCTGGTTTTCTATATAGTTCCTGTGGTCTATGCCAGCGTGACTTGAAGTCCTGAAACATGACACTGAGCATCCAGAGGCTCTGAGCATCACAGTTGTAATTTTCAGTCTACACTGTTAAAATCCACACTTTTTATTCTTCTTGAGTATGGGTGCCTTGGCATCCACCTCATTTCTTTTGTCTGAACTGTACTAACTTGACAGCGTTGGCTGCTGGATTGGAGTTCTGAGCTTAGCCTTGATCTCGCCATATAGGGTCTTGTTTTGTCATCATCGTTAGCCCTGTGCATCACCCTTGTGGAGCCCTGGAGTAGTGGGTGTCCACACAGGTGCACAGGTGCCTGTGTAAGAACAAGGAGACTCTGGATGCTTAGTGTCATGTTTGAGGACATCTAAGACAATTTTAATTAAGAGGTATTTTCAGATATGACTGTATCATAGAAGATTTGCCTTTTTCAAGAAGCATAACTTAGAAGGAAGGGGTTGCATCCTAGATTTCATTTTATCAAAGATTAACCATGTGCTTTTGAGGGGTGTGCTTTGCAAAGCCCATGAAAGAGGGAGCATGCAACACATGGGCAACAATACAAGCCCAAGTCTCTTCTTTAGGGCAAGAATCACATGTTCTCATGCATTATGAGTCCCCGTCTGCACGCTGCAGGCACGCAGCTACATGTCACTTGTTTTCAACCCCTGCTTCTCTCCTCAGGGGTCTCAATTCTTCTACTTATGAAATAAGAGGAGTAAATACTAAAATAGTCAGAGGATAGAAAATACATTAAATTGGTTATAGCACCAAGCCTAGTATATAATAGGCATGTAATATTTATTGAATGAATAGACAAATAAAAATGCTGAGTTTCAGAAAGAAAAGTGTATCAACCCAAATTACTAATATGGAAAGAAAATAGGTGTATCACTTTTTATTAAATGAGAAGGAAACTCACTTAAAATTAACATTTGGGGCACTATATTTAATATTAGAAAACATTTTAGTCATATGCAACCTAGATTATTGAATAAAATAAAACCTACAACTGGCCCACTGCTATTATTGTCTGAATTATTCATTTCTATCCCAGATTTTTCTGTGTTTACTCTCTATTATGTTTGTTAGTTTTCTTTCCAGGATAATTCCATGCTAATTAATCTACTTAAAGCACTGTTTTCACCACTATGTGGCTTAGAAATAGCCGTTCTCTCTCCTTGCCTTTCTGCCTTTCTTTAAATAACACCCCTTATTCAAAGCCTTTGAACAAGTGTCCTCATTTTACCTCTCAGTCCTCTGTTCTTGGCCCCTCTAATGCAGGGGTTTTAGCTGGGGTGTATAGTTTTTCAGGCTGGGCTTTATTAAGTCTGTAAATGCCTGAACACCTATGTAAAAGATGTGTGTGTATATGTGAATTTCCTGAGGGAAGATCCATTTCAAGAAGTGATTAAGAAGACTCAAGATGCCACAGAGGTGAAGACCTTTCCCACCTCGCACACTCTGCAGGGGAGCATGATCTTCCCCACCTCAGGAGTCCTCCCACTGGCCTGTCCTCTGACCAGAGAACCCATGCTTCAAGGCTGGTTGAACACGCATCCTGCCTTCCTCACCTCCACCCCCGAGCCCCATGCCTTCTATCCCTTCCTCGCCTCCTGGAAATCTCAGCCAAGTGCTGGATCTCCACCACCTGACTGTGGTGTGCCCTCCAGATTTCATGGGGCATGGCTGCTCCCCCTGAAGGAATTACAGGCAAGTTCCTCTGGCAGGATCCTCCAATATTTCTTTGTGCTCAACCCACAGGTGAACTTGGAAGTGAGGAAGAGGGACTCGGTGCTGGGCAGGCCATGCACATCACAGACTTACACAACAACCTGTCCTTCCACAATGAACTTTCGTCCTCTTTCTTGAGTTCTCTAAACAGGAAGTCAGTTTAAAAGAAAAAACTAGACAATAATAAAAAGAACACTTCTCCAGGGCCCCCTCGTTTTCACACCATGTGGCTGGCAGGTGTTCTCCCGAATCATTTTGGATAAGTAGTTCTAAATGTGTGCCTCCAGCTCAAGGCCTGCGCAGTGCCTGTGGGGTGTCTGGGTATCTTGTCACTGAAATACAGTAAATTCTGGGCAATCCTACCAACCTGCATACTCGTTTGCCCTTCCCTGTGAACCATGCTTTTGAAATCCCAGCTCTGCCCTGGTTCTGAGAGTGGACATGGAATAACAGACGTGCTTTCTCTCCTTTGATCCCTACTACACCAAATCATAAATCCAGAATGTTACAGTTGTATTAATGGCTGGTTAGGCAGATGTGATGAAATGAATACTGGGTCATTAATGTATTAGCTGGCAGATGGAAAGCAATTCAATGGAAGGGAGACAGGAAGAAAAAGCCACAGATCTGGCTTCGATGTGGTACCTTCAATATGCAGAAATATTACCATTATTATCAAGGGTAAAATCAATTCCCGGTAGAAACATCAATAAAGTTGAGGGAGGGGGGGAGACTGAATAGATAAATTCATGACATGCCCTCTGTATTGAAGGAACTTGGTGAAAATCTATGTATTTTGAAGTCTTGGGAATATAAGTAGCTGTCAGTAAATTGGACCATTCACGTAGTATCATGGATTTCTGCTGTGAATAGATTTTAAAGAATTATATCAGTGTCAAACAGAGGGAAAAAAAGCAGAGATTTGAAAACTGTATTTGTCTGTTAGTATTATCACCCATTTCATTAGACTCTTAGAATCAGGTGTTTGCATTTTTACTTTAATGAAGGCAATCCATGAGCATGTTGTACCTGTCCATGCCAATTACTGCAGATGATCAGAAATCTTTGCTGCTGCCAATCTGAGACCATCAGTTATATTAGGCTTAGAGCATGCCACACAGGTACACCTCATTGTATCGTGCTTTGCTTTATTGTACTTTGTAGGGGGTATGTTTCTTACAAACTGAGTGTTGGTGGCAACCCTCCATCAGGTAAGTCTGGGGGCCTCATTTTTCCGATGGCATTTACTTACTTTGTGTCTGTGTCACATTTTGGCAATTCTGGCAATATTTTAAATTTTTTCATTATTATATTTTTATGGTGAACTATGATCAGTGATCTTTGATGTTACTATTTTAGTTGTTTTAGGGAGTCATTATCATCATCATCACCATCATCAGTGGATCCCGAAGATGTGACTGAATTGCTTCAATCTCATGAAAACTTTAATGAATGAGGGGTTGCTTCTTACAATTAAACCAAGAAAGTGTTGTTTTTTTTTGAGATGGAATCTACTGGTAAACATGCCATGGAGACTGTTAACATGACATGAAAGGATTTAGAATTTTACATGAATTTAGTTGATAAATCACAGCAGGGTTGTGAGTGATTCCAATTTAAAAGAAGTTCTACTATGGGTAAAATGCTATCCAACAGCATTGCATGCTACAGAGAAATTGCTCATGAAGGAAGAGTCAATCGATACGGCAAACTTCACTGCTGTCTTATTTTAAGAAATTGCCACAGACTCTTCAGCCCTTAGCAACCAGTACCCTGATCTGTCAGCAGTCAACAGCATCAGAGCAAAACCCTCCACCAGCAAAAAGATGACTCCCTGAAGGCTCAGATGTTGGTTAGCATTTTTCAGTATGGACGTAAAAAAATAACAAAGGGCTTCTCCAAAGGCATCAATTAACTCAGTTTGGAGGTAGCAGAATATAAGAGAAGGCACCAGTGCTGGACTAGGCACATGTCTTTGTTGTGTCTCAGATGTAAGAGCTTGAATCAGAAAAGCTTGCGACCTGAAGACCTTAGAAACTCCTATGAAAGGACCTGTTTCAAGCTGGGTACTCTGAATGCCACATTTCTTCAGACCAGCAAAGCTACCTTGGAAGGAGCCATTACTGACTTCATTTCAGAGGAGGAAACACCTGGAGGTTGAGCAGGTTACCTAGATGCAGTTGTAGAACCTGTCAGTGGTGATGTGTGACTGTGGACCCTACACTTGGTGTAGAGGGGTGTCCAACCTTTTGGTGTCTCTGGGCTACACTGGAAGAAGCGCTGTCTTAGGCTACACATTAAATACACAAACACTAAGGAAAACTGATGACCAAAAAAAAGGGTTTAAGTAAATTTATGATTTTGTGTTGGGCCACATTCATAGTCATCCTGGGCTGTGGGCTGGACACCCCTGCTAGACTCTACACATGGTGCCACACAGGTTCTGGCTGAGGCTGTCAGGCTTGGGATGGTAAGGCTCCACAGTGGCCCCATTTTAGCCACACTTAGAGTTTTCTGCCTCATAGCTTTGCTGTAAACATTACCAGTAGGGAATAGCCAAATGCGGCTATTTAAATCAGTATTAAAATTTACAATTCAGTTCCTCATTCATAGTAGATACTTTATGACTATCAGTAGCCACATATGACTAGTGGCTAACGTACTGGGCAGCAAAGAAAGAGACAATTTCTACCACTGCAGGAAGTTCTACTTGAATTCTGCTCTCTGGCTACAACTACCTCTTCTCCTATCTATGACTCTTTAACTGAACCTGGCCTCCTTCCCTCTCCTTGTGGTCCATCAGATACCTTTGACCCCTCTACCACCAAGCCTAGACATCCTGGCCACAATTTTCTTGGCATCCTTGACCCCCTTGTTTCTTGATTTTCTGTGTACAGCCCCCTGCTAATGCCTAGCCATCAGCAGGTCACATCCTTTTGATTTTCCTGCTCCTGTTTCTAAGATATAATGCATTACTGGAAACAATGATAAAATAATAAAATGGAGAGAATGTGTGTCCTTTAACCCTAACTGGGTCCTCTCTGCTCCTCAGCACTTCTTTAATTCATTGTACATTGACTCACTAACTCATCCTTTATGATGCCTTGTTCCTGAAAACCTCAGAATTCCCATGATCCTCATTCTCCACAGATGACTCGCCTCATAGTTGGTGGGGAAGATGATACATAAATCAGGCCATGACCTTCCTCAACATGTTCCTATAGCTTTATTTTGGTTTCCCTTTAGCCAAAGTGGTCCACCATATGCTTTCCACCTAGGCATACAAATTTCTTGAACTCAGATCTTTGCTCATGTTGTCCCCACCATTTAGAAGTTCTCCCAATTTCACCTTTGCCACAAAGCAGTTTTTGGAACATTGTATCTGATCCAAAACATATTTTCTTCTTCAAGTTCCCCTAACATTTCTCTGTACTTCTCACACAAGTTTTCAGTTGGTATCATCCTTTCTAATATATAGGTCATCTCACAACTTCCCCACTAAACCACAACCAGTGTGAGAAGGGCAGCTCACTGATTCAGCTGCATCTCTGGCAGCCACTGACACTGGGCTTTGCATAGAGGGTATTCAGTACGTATTTATTTAATAAATATATGTCTATACTTTTGCAAATGTTAGATTGATTCCTAAGGTAGACAGATTTACTTCAATAATGAATTGGTGAACACAATTCTTCTAACAATCTCATCATGAAGTTCTAGCTAAACCATTACCAGAACTGCTGCTGAGACAGGGTGTGTGTGTGTTGGTGGCTAGAACTGCAATGAACGGTGCTATTACAGTATGCAAACGTCATTCTTAGGAAGGGTGGAGATGATAAAGACCGGGCAAATAACCAAAGAAAGACATCAAAGCTGAAACAAACTTACCTTGGGTAGCAATATAATGATTGGGTCGATGATAGCCCTAAAAATAAATGAGAAAAAATATTTGAGAAACTTAAAATCAATAAGCAGCACAGAAGTCACATGCTAGGTTTGCCAGAATGAATGCAGTCACAAATACTAACATTTGCATCACGTGAAAGTTAAATGATCAGACCAAGGACTACTGAGCTCCTCTTAATAAGCCAAGGTGCATCAGACATTACAGTTCTGATGCTTGCAGAGGGGGTGTGGGTAATTGACTCATACACTGGCTATGAGATAAGAGATGAGCAATGAACACCAACAACTTACGGATTCTCCAAAATAACACGACCATGACTATTATTAGAGTACAAGCAGACTGGGAGTGTACAACAGAATTTCATTTATGTTTGGGTGTTACTGGCAATGTGCCAAGGTTTTAACACATATTCTGTTATATTGGTATAGGCAGTTCTATCAATAGTAATACTAAATATCATTCTTAAATACTGCTAATACCATGACATGATGCTGTAGCATTGGCCAGAAATTTAAAGAGGCAGATATTCTATAAGACCCCTTCCTTTTACCCTATAAGAAGGGGAAAGATGAAAATTGAGACCACATAAAAAGGGAACAACAAACACTACAGAATCAGCATCTTGGAAAGGTAAAGTCAATTTAGAGAGAATTACACACAGGTAACACAGAATATCATGATGGACCTTAGTACTTTCCATTTCTGTCCCCTGAGATGACCCAAAACACTGTACTCAAAGCCACATGGAAAACAAAATAAAGAAACTTAAAGAGGAAATAAAGATTTTTTTAAAAGACAATTTAAATGCATATCTGTTAGACACTTTTGCTCTTAAAAACAGTTTGACAATAATGAACAACAAAAGCAAATATGTTCTTCAGTACAACTGACTTGCTATAGGTCTCAAATATAGAATCATGATATAGATGAAATAGGATTATTTAGATGATCCCTCATTTCTTGCTACAGCTGATAAGGTCCACAAGGCAAGACCCTGGTCTGACTCATGCACTCTGTATGTCAGTGCTAGCAAGGTGCTAGGGAATAGGAGGAGCTCATTTGTTAAACTGAAATAATCCACACAATCCATGAGTGACCTATATTGTGAAACACAATGGTCATTTGTCAGTCCTCTCTACTTGACCTATCAGCAGCATGAACTCATTAATCCTCTTGAAATACTTTTTTCATTGGCTTCCGGGATATAACACTCTCCTGGTCTTCTTTCTGCCTACTTCCGTGGCTACGCTTGCTCAATCTTTTGTTGGTTCCTCCCCTTCACCTTGATGTTGATGTTGGAGTGCCCAGTTCTTGGACTCTTTCCTCTGTCTACACTTGTTGATCTCATCTAGTCTCATGGCCTTCAGTACTATCTGTACATGGGTGAGTCCTGCATTCTTACTTCCAGTCTGGGCCTTTCCCCTAGAATCTTGAGGTGATATCAGTTGCCTATTTAACACCACCACTTGGATGTCTAACATTTATTTAAAGCTTAAGACATCTAAAACTGAATTCGTTTCCTTCCTACCTTCCACCTGGATCAGCTCTCCCCACAGTCTTCTCAGAAAACTGTAACTCCTCTTGAAGGCATCCTGACCCCACCCTTCCTCCTGTACCCCATGGCCAATCTGCCAGCAAATCCAGTCTCTACTTTCAGCATAAATTCAGGGTCCAACCATTTCTCATCCTCCAGTGCCACCACTCGGCCAAGCCACCATCATCTCTCTCTGATCGCTTCCAGAGGCATCTAGCAGGTCTCCTCGTTTCAACTCTCACCATCTACAGTTCATTCTCCTCTCAGCTGCCAGGTCATGTCACTCTGTCCAAATCCCTCTTATGCCTGCCCATCTCACAGTAAAATCCAGTATCTTTGTGACTGTTTCCATTACCTGGCCCCACGGCATCTCACATCTAATCACCTATAACTCTCTCCCCATTCACACTACTCCACCAACACTCGCCAGCTTGTTTTTCTTCAAATTCGCCCGACACCCTTTGTACCAAGGCCATGGTACAGAGCTGCTTCCCAGCCTGGAATGCTCTTCCCCCAGGTGTCTACATGGTTCAGTCCTTCATCTTCTTTGCTCAAATGTACCTTCTCAGTGGAGCTGACTGCAGCCACTATTTTCTTTTCCTGGCTTTCCTTTTTGACACAGCTCATACTACCATCAATATACCTTATAAAATAAACTGACTTATTTCATTTATTGTCTCTGTTTCTAGATTGGCTCATCAGCTCAATTAGGTCAGATGCTTATATTTTTATTTTTACTATGAACTGTTCACAGTTATCACTCCAGGACTTAAAACAGTAACTGATATATAACAGGTGCTCAATAAAATCTTATTAACTAATAAACTAACTAACTTAATAAAGGAGCCCTGAATATTGACTCTTTTCTATGTTAAAATTAAAACTAATTAATGTGGTATTTTCATTACTTTCATGTCTTCTTCCTCTGTTTTGCTACCCACTCATTTTTTTAAAGCTTAGTTCCAATTACTCCATTATAATGCTTAATCTAATCACATATGCTTCTTCAGTCAGATTCATCAAACACTTCTTAAGTGCTTACAATATTTCAGGCGTGTACCACGTGCAGAAAAACAAAGATGAGCACGACATGGTCCCTGTGCTCAAAGGCCCAGTAGGGCTTGCAGGAGCTGACACAGGAGCATGAAGAGGATTCCCTTGGAATATCCCAAAATCAGGGGTGCTATTAAAAAGATGTTTCTTATTGCACCTTCTAAATTGTGAGGCCTTGGGGACAAGGTAACATGTCTTGCACACCTCTGAATACTCATGTAAGATACTCACTAAACATTTACTGAATAAAAGAATAAGTGCAATGCACTTTACTAAAAAAAAAATCTAACTTGTGTTGAGTATGTTTTTGGTCATTATCAAAATGGTATGGAGACCGAACATTTCAGGGATGAGATATGAATTATTCTGCAAATAATCTTCCAGGCCCCATACTCAAATCCAAAACCAAACTGTCAACCCCTTGCAAGTAACAGTAAAAATAAAAATCTTATAGTTATTTTTAGGTGAATCTTAGAGATTGTGATGCTAGGACTTCTAGTGGCATCTGAATAATATGCAACCAAGAAAATAAAAGACAAAAAAAAAATAAAACCTGTCCATGAAAGTATTGGTGGACTAGGGACTAGTGTGACGGCCAAGCAGAGCATGGCTTGGGAACTGTAACGAGGCTGAAATCTGTTTAATGTAAACACTTGGGCCATACAGTTAATAGCAACTTTCCCTTGATTTTTAGTCTACTTTTGATTTCATTCATTCTTTCAACTGAAAACATGCTGTCTCCGAGAGAATTTATTCTAATGTAAGACACTAAGTTAAGACGATGTGGAACGAACAAAGAAACAGTCTTCAATAATTAAACTGCTTGCATATTTAATGGCATGTCTTGCATGTATTAGGAGTCCTGGTTAACAGCTGCAGACTACTTTGAAGGCAACTTGAAAGTGCAGTGATGACAAGAGATGTCAAATCATTGAATTAGGAATTAGAGAGTTTTGTCCTATTAATATGCAAACAGATTTTTTAACATGTCGAATAATCAAAGTTGTTGACAAAAAATGGAAATAGCACTTTCTGAGTCCATATAGAAAGGGATGGCAAAAATGGCACTGAATGTTATAGAGGAGTTACCAGTCAACAGGCTGGAGTGAGAAAAGAGCTTCACCCTAAAATTCTGTGGTGTATGGGGCAATGTTAATGTGTTTGCTTCTGGTGCTAGACCGGCATGTGTCCTCCAATCTAGTGGCAGACACACCATGTGGTATGTGTCAGAACAGTTGGGCTTGCTGACAGTTTCCAGGTACATACATCGATGTAGTTTCCATTGATGTAGTCTGAGTTGGTGTCTCCTTCTATGGTCTGCAGCCTCACACGGGAATGGTCATCTAAGAAAGAAAAGAAAAACAATGAACAAAAAAGCAACCTGTTGAGATGCTCAGAGCCCCAGAATATAAGCACATTATATGGAAATCATCCACATCCATTCTGCTTTAAAGATAAAGAATTATATACTACACAGTTTCCACACTTCCTAATTTTCTATTAAGACTGGTAAGAATTACAATTCTTTGCATTTCAGAGTAAATCTCATTCACTTATTCTTTGATCATCTACAGATGTGCAGAGTTGGCAGAGGTTTGAAACTTCTACATAAGAGTCCTGTGAATCACAACAGAATTATTTCTTGGATTGAAAGTTGAATAACTTCACTAAATCACATACAAGCCCTGAGATTTTGAAGGTTGCCTATGACATCCACCTTGACAAATGATGGTTATAAACCACAGCACAGCCTTCTGGGAGGTGTGGATGTGGTTCTAACCTCAGTCATCATCTGTGATTTCTCTGAGCCCTCCCTCTGCACCTGAGGGAATAGGCAGGTAGAGCAAGGCTGTCTCCCATCAGTCATATGAATACGTGCTACTCAATTATGCCAGCAAGCCCGAGCAACACATGTGGAGAAGGGAATGACCACACATGCTGTTTTAAGGAAGAAATGAAACAGATTGTTAGGCACGTTGTCCGACATGCAGCAAGGATTGCATAGGGTCACATTTAAAGTATTAGTTAGCTATATTTATATTTTTTCTGAATGAAAACTTTTCTCCATAAATACCACTGAGATAGCTCAATTATTTTCTTGAAAATATATATTTTAAAAACAAAAGTTCAGAAAATCCTACAAAGGCAGGGGTTTTCCTGTTTTGCTCACTCTAAATTAAGACCTCTAAATTAAGACCTGGAATGTAGTTGGTCCCCTTCCCCACACCCCATCCCCAATTTTTTTGTATTAATAAAAAGTGAACCTTTTGTTTTTTGAAAAATTATGTGATTTAAAAATTATTTTCCTAAATTAATGCTGTTTTTAGCAGAGGAACACTTCCTTCCAATTAAAGCTTATACCCAACTCAATATTTAGAACAGATAAAAGCTAGCTGCTCTGAAAGGGGAGCCCTTCCGGCTTCTGAGGTGCGGCATGAGAGAGAGTCTGCCAATCTTCACTGCCAGTGGTGCTGGGCCAGTGGAAGGCCCTGCCTCCCAGCTGCTAACTCTTATCAACAATTTACTTGAGTTAGTGGGTGAGAAATTATACCCCGGTTGGAGGCAAGAGCCAGGTTTACAGGTGACAGGCCATTTTATTCACAACCACTGGAGTAAAGGGTTGATTTGGACCTCTTCCTTGGCTTGAAATGCTAATGGGTACAAGTCAACATTTCATATTGGTTCCTCAAGTTCAACCCCTGTGGATGAATGTTGTTTGTTTTCAAGGAGGAAATTACGTGAAGTTTCTAACCTTCCTTCATTGATGGGACTTTTCACTTTAGTTCATGATCGATAGTCATATTATGTTGTGTCAGTGCCTAATAATTAATCAGGGCTCAATAAATTTACCTGGAATGTGGCGGCAAAGTGAGTCAGATGAGAAAAACCTGGAAGAAGCCACGTCTTCCTGCTCTGCTCAAAGGATAATATGGGGAGTGGTTATGTGTGTGAGCTCCGGGGTTGGTGTGCAGGTTAGAACCCCTCACTTGTGATTCTGCACAAGTTGTTTAATCCCTCTGTCTCTCTGTGCAAGTGAGGGTGAAAAGTGCCTACCTCGTGGGATTATTGTGAGCGTTAAGGTAAAACACAGACGGAGATTAGACAAAAGCCCGACATGTAGTAAGGGATGGATAAAGGTCCGTTGTTGCTATCTTCGTGTGCTGCATCATAAGAGATACCACATTTTTCTTCTCACTGTCTTTATAGCTGATGCCCAAACAGACAACAGTAACCAGGGAATGGACACCTATGCGGTCAGAATTTTTCTCCTGGTGACCTGCTTTAAGAACTAGTTTCCTAGAATCTATTTTGCTTAAAACCCCAGGCTCCCTGTCCATAGATTGCTCGAGTTGTGGGGGAGGTGAGTCACTGAGTCACCGAGGCACAGGGTGTGTGGATTGTTACGGCTTTTGTATTTGTTAGGAGAGCCAGCACGCGCACAGCTATTTCAGAGTGGAGCTATAAGCAATTCCACTGGTAAAGCCACTTGAGCCTCCTGCATGAAGGATGCTACAATAGAAGTGAATCATGGTCATTCTACACACATGAGGCTTTTAGTCAGCTCCTCTGGAGGGAGATTAGGTTTACCTCCCTGTACTCCTTGACTTTCCCTGGGCAGTTTTTTATAAGGCAGGCGCCGCAGTAGAGCCTCCCAATCTTTAGAAGCAGGGCTGTGTTAGGATCTATTGCACCTCCTTGTCAGAATCCCCTGTCACAGTTTATTTCTCTTAGACCTACGGGATAAATGTCACCCATTCCCCATGATTTACCCTCCTTGGGCTTCTCAAATTGTTCAGGAATGTTCTCATTAGGGACTTCAATCTCTCACAAGACTGCTCTCTCATCTCCCATAAACAGCGCCTTTGAAATAGAGTTTCCCCATCACCTCCTACTGTTCATTCAGTTAACCCCTCAATTTTTTAAGACTCGGCTGCTACTTCTTCAAATTTAATTGCTTTACTCCTTCGATGATGGAGCCAGACACACGTACAGTGTATTTCCTGAGCAGACTGAGATTGTTTTTATTTCTCTTTATATGCAGAGTAGTATATTCTCTTTATTTAAAGTTGATTCTACCAGCTTATAACCTCTTGTGGTCAGAGACCACAGCGTGCCCATTCTCAATCTCCCCAAGAGCACCTTTCACCAAGCCGCAGAGCCCGATCCCAGCACAGCCGGCACTGCCATTCGCAGCAGTACTGCCTAACACACAGCAAGTGAGCACAAACTAGGTAACTCTTCCCACGCTCATGAATAGGGCGTCCTGACAGTCACCAGTCCAGCGTTAGAAGGGGCAGGTAGGGATCAGGTGAGTTTCACTGGGGCTTTCCAGGGTGTTAGCAAGTGTCCTGCTGTGGACTTGGTTAGTGGTTTTATGAGGTTTGCTTTACAACAATCTATTAAACTGTATATGGATGTTATATACCCCTCTCTTACCAATATTTTACTATTTAAAAATAAAAGAGCTCACACTGAGGACATTACGCTAAGTGAAGTAAGTGAATCACGAAAGGACAAGCACTGTAATATCCCTCGTATGAGGTACCTAGAGTAATGAGATTCACAGACACAGGAAGCAGCACGGTGGGTGCCAAGGCTGGGAGGAGGGGGACAGTGACTTGTTTAATGGGCACAGAGTTTCAGTTTGGGAAGACAAAAAAATTCTGGAGATGGTGGTAGTGGTGGTTGCTCAACAATGTGGATGAACTTAATGCCATTGGACTATACACCCAAAAATACTTATGGTGGTAAGTTTTATGTCATGTATTTTACCACTTTTAAAAACATCAGGAGTCCACTCTCTCCCTCCCTGCCTTGTAGAAACCTCTTCGTGTTCCCCTCTAGCCCCAGATATCCTAGGAAAAGGCACTTTCAAAGGTGGGAAGGGCCTGTCATGGCCTTGCAGACTGAGAGTGTCCCAGAGTTCCTCTGCTGGGCTGGTCCCCATTCCCTCATGAAACAAAGGCAGAGGTGGCAATGGCCCTACAGCTTGCTACTAGAGGACAACTGTCCTACATTATTCATGTGTACTTAGTAGACATGTCCAGGAATTATTGAAATGAGGGTTATGGGGTATTTTTTCTTTCAGTGACATAGTGTGTGTTACACAGGAAGAGTTAAGTGGAAGTGAGCTGTCACTTGTGTCACTACGGCGATGACTTCATTCAAGACCTGATAATGTTTCACCTGGACTATTTCGGTCTTACCTCTAGACTCCTCCCTCTCTAGTGAATCCATGCTGAGATCTTCTTTTCTAAAGCAAAATGTATTCTATCCCCACCTAGTTTAAACCATTCATTGATATCAATAGAGAACTGATCATCGGTGGTCTTACAAAACAAGGGTATGATACAGTCATCAAAAAGGATTACAAAGAAGTACTCTGTCTTTACCTGGAAGGATCCCAGTGACATAGTGCAGAGTGAAATAGAGGAGGTTATGAAGCAGCATGTCTCGTAAGAGTCTCCTCACGTGAAATGCCCTATGTATCTGTATGTGTGTGTAGGAGTCGTGGTGGGATAACTGAAAGGTGGGGTTTCTGCTGGGTGGTAAAGCTTGGAGTGACATCTACCTTTCGTCTTTGTGATTATGTGTGCTACTTCAATTGTCTACACAGCTTATGCTAACTTTCAAATCAGAAAGAAAACAAAAGACCTATCTTTACTTAAAAAAAAATAAAGCCATCAACTTCCAAGCATAGAACAAAAAAGGGATTTGAAGGAAACAGAAAAAAAATTAGCAGGGTTTGAATTTGGTTGGTGAGGTTCTGGGCAATTTTTCACCAGTTTTCATTAGTGCACAATTTTTCTTTAATGTGCATGAATTGCTTTTATAATTGGGAAAAATAAACCTATTTAGCCATGGATGAGTGGAATGTGATCAAAATCCAACAAAAGTTCATAGTATCATCACAGCTCAATGTTACCCATGAAGACAGGTAACAGAAATCTGACATGTGGAGAAAAAACAATCTGCATCAAGACTTTGTTGCCATTCCTCACATTTCTTTCAAAAGAGCCTTTACTATACGAAACAGGGCAAAATTATATTTTGGGGGCTAAGAAACAGGCACATAAAAACATGTTACAAAGCATAACAAAGCACTGCTCACTGTTGAAAAATTATAACCTGCTGGTGCTTTTCCCCATGTATGTTCACATCCCTGTGTGCATGTGTTTATCTAAGCATGCACTTATGCATGTATTTCTGAATGAGCATGCATGTGTGTATGCATGTATGCATTCATGAGTGTGCATGCATGCATGCATTTTTGTATGTGTGCGTGATTGCATGTTTGCTTCATACAATAGAAGTGGGGTAATTTGACATTTAAAACAGGTCTCTATACTCTAAGCCCCTAAAACATGTTACCTTTGCCCTTCTCTTCAAGTAACATTATCTTTGAAATACCGCTAAGTAGCTTCAAATATTTTAAGATTTCCATATCAAACATAACAGATATGGGCACCAGGCTGGCCTGCATGCGACCCGACATTACTACGGCAGCAGGGGTGGGTAACTCGTGTTAAGCTTCCTTCTTGCTGTCAGCTTTAGGTGTTCCTAATTTAGTCTTGCCTTGTGTCTCTTTTTCACCTGACGCTCTGTCAAAGATTCTTACTCGTCATTCTTCAGAATCCTGGCAGAACCCCTGACTTTTATTTTGCCTGGTTTTTCTAGATTTACTTTTTGCCTTTCTAAACGTGTATCAATCTGAATTTTAATGCCAAAATTTCTCCCTGATGGTCTATTCTTATGTAACTAAACTGTGTCCCCCCCACCCCTGCCTGCCTTCACCTGCCTTTATACCTAAGCTGGGTCATAAGAGAGGTAGATTCCTGAGAAGTGAAACTGTAGAAGTCACTCAATTAGCAGAGAGAAACATGTTGCTATTACAACAGATTCCTGGAAATGTGTCTTCAGCAGGAGCATCAAGACTGGGCTGTTGATTGAAAGCACTGGGTGGGGCAGAGCTTTCATTGTCCTCTTAGCCAGCTCGCCACTAGCCGGGGAAATGGAGCAGGAGGGCGAGAGGGGCAATCAACATAAAAACTGAAGTTCAGAAGGTGCCCCCTCTCCTCCCCTTCATAAAGCTGTTTATCCTCACTGTCTTCACTCACTTGCCTTCTCATTCCTCACCCACTCCATTCAAAGCAGCTCTCGCTAAGTTCATGAATCATCCTCAGGTTGCTACCTCATAGTCTTCTCTGCACTGATCTTCCAGCAGGACAGCGACGTGCCCTTTGCTCCATGGCACAATGCTCCTTTGTATGTGTTGGGTAGTTTTGTCCAGTGTTTCTCTCATTAAAGCCGCTCTAGACTCTTGATGCCCTCCATGTTCCCTGTACAAGTAATCTTACCAAGCCAATGGCTTCAACCACACCTAAATGCCCCAAATTCACTAATTTATATTCGGGTCCAGACCTTTCTCTTCTGGGTTCCAGGGCAGTCTATGTAACTGCCTACTTGACATCTCATTTGAATGTTTCGAAGGCATCTCAGCATCCTCAGATTCCCCTCAGAAGTCTTCCCTGCTACCACCAACCTCATACCTATCTGTGAGCTCCTCTCCACAATTGGCTCCCTTCCAGGGTTGCCCATCTGAGTAAACAGTCTACCCACCCATCCATCCATCCGTCTGTCTATCTACCCACCCATCCATCCTGCAAGTCAGAAACACCTCTGACTCTTGATTTCTTTACCCCACATCCTACCCATTCAGTTCGACCAATTATGTCTCTTGAGTCCATCTACTTCTTTTCTTTCTTGTCCACATTATCATTGCTTCTCACCTGGGCTACTGAATCTCTTGGCTACTGTCCCCTTCCAATTAGTGTGTTTTACTTTACAGCTGAGTTACATTTTCCAAGGCAAATTTAATTAACAACCCTCACCTCTTCTCCTGAAAACCCCTTTAATGAGGTTTTCCTTGTCCTTGTAATAAAGACTAAAATCCTTAATCCTCCTTAGAGAAGGCCCTGCAGGTCTGACTTGGACTTCCCTTTCTGGCCAACTGCCCCCTCCCACCCTCCCAGCTCCAGCCGCCTGGTTTTCCTTCAGTTCCTCAAACTCAAGGGTTCCCCATGTGAGGAGTCTGTTCACAGTGGATGAGGTCTTCTATTTCATGTCCTCAGGGAAGCCTTGACACCCCCTGAATAAGTCAACTGCCATTATGGGGCTTCACAGTCCCATGTACCTCTCTTTGTGGCCCTTAACTTTACTCCACTTACTTGTATAACCAGTTAGTCCAATACAACCACTTAACTTTCCCCTCCTACCTACAGGGAATGTCGGTTTCCTGAGGGCAGGGACTGTGTTTTGACTCACTGTGGTCACCCCAGCATCTGCACACTTCCCACCTCTCCCATTGGTCACGCTCACTCTGCTCCAGTGACAGGGCTCCTTGGGACATCCTGCTGAAGCAGGGCCACCCCTCAGGGCCTTCACCCAGCTCCCTTCCTCGCCTGCGTCAGGTACTGCTTGCATCTTACACTCTCAGGGAGACCCACCTTGACCACAAATTTAAAAGCTGCAATCTTGGTGCCACCATGTCCCTTCCCTGCTGTATTTTTTGTTACACGTCTCACTTCCTACTGTACATGTTAGAGTTTACTTAGTGCTTGTTTCACTGTCGGCCTCATATGCATGTTAAGTGCTATGTGGGCAAAGAATTCTGTTTTGTGTCCTGCCCTCTCTTTGACACCTAGGGTAGTGCCTGGCACGTAACAGGCACTCAATAAATATCTGTTGAAAGACTTCCTTCAGCTTGGCATGGAGCCTGGCACATGTCAGACCAATATGTCTTTGCTGACTGGACCACAGAAAGGGGCAAGGGAGCCTGGGAAAGGTCTGCAGGTTCTGGCTGTTATCTCTAATCACCTGCCCCTGGAGAAGAGGTCTCCCAATTTAAGGGGCTGCTGTTAGCTTAGAGATTTGGTGTATGTCTTAGGCTCTGAGTTAATTATAATTAGGAACTGCTGAGAGTATCAGGAGGGCTATGTTTGTGTGTGGTGTGCTAATGGTGGGCTGGGTACTAGTTTATATTTGGAAAGGGCTAGCTCAGCAAACTTATAGTATAAATTAGAAAAAAGTTTAACTTACTTAAGACCAAAAGCCAATAAACAGTTTTTAAGCACCACTGAAAGCAGTTTATATTCAAACACTGTTGCAAAACAGTGAATGTGATCATTACTAGCTCTTATGTTCTCTGAAAAGCACTATCAAGAATCTCTAAGATGTTGACTGAATCCCCCCATCGCTCATCCTAGTTAGTGATGTTATTCCCAAGGCCCAGGTGATGTGCAGCAGGCTTCCCAGTTAGTGAAATCTTTCCACAATTACAGACTTTTTTAGGGGGCAGGGAGATGGTGACAGTACTCTTCTCCTCTATGACTTAAACAGCCGATGTGGGTATATACACAAGCGTGATTTAGATAAGTACTTTCATTTTTTCAATTCCTCAAATCCTTCCACAACTCTAACAATACTGAAGATATTTTTTCCACTGCTGTAACTAAAGACACATAGACAGTCTCAAAGGAACCAGTTCCAGTTGACGGTTCTCAGCAGTTCCAAGCACTGCAGTGGCTGCAGCAGGCTCGCCTGGAAAGCTCACACTGGACTGGGGCTGCTCCATAGCGAAGCAACACTCGGCCTGAGTGGTCTGGTGTGGAGACTGGGCAAGGGCTGGCACCAGAGAGCTCTGGTATTAAGCCAACAGTAGTGGTATTTCTGCAACGCATTTGTGGTATTAAACTCATCCTAGTGAGCTGGGGTGGATCCACAGTAACATCTAAGGATACCCTCTTTTAAAAGCATGAATAATGGCTTGGGAGGTGGTCTGAGTGGTATTTCAGTTTATGCCAGCCTAGAGACTTATACCGATTCATATTAATAACCACAGGCAGCTCTAAAGGGACTTCGGAAAACAGAAACCAAAGGAAAAGATAACCATTTGCAACAACCTGAACAAAACTAGAAGGACTTATGCTAAGTGAAAGAAGACAGGCATAGGAAGGAAAAAGCACACAATCTCACTTACATGTGGAATCTAAAAAATTATATGTATAGAAGCAGAGAGTAGAACAATGGTTTTGCCAGGGCCTGGGGTGTGGGAAATGGGAGATGTTGGTCACAGGGTACAAAATTGCAGTTATGTGGGGTGAATAAACCTTGAGATTTGACGCGCAGCCTGATGACTGTGGTGAATAAACCTGGAAACAGGCTGAGAGGGTAGATTTCAGGTGCTCTTACCACACACACGGCAATTGCAACTATGTACGGAGAAGATATATTAATTAGCTCGGCTGCAGTAATCATTTCAGTCTGCATATTAAATCACCACGTCATGCGCCTTAACTACACACAGTTTTTATTTAAAAAATATGTGGAAAAAGAGAAGCACATGTGTGCGCAGGGAAAGGCGTCAGGGTGCTGTGGAAGTGGAGAGGTCAGACTGAGAATGGCTAGCGCAACAGGCAGAGAAGTCTCCCTCTTCCCTCTCCCTCTCAGGACATTATCCCCAGAGAGGCGCTAAAACAATGTGAGCTGGTGGAGAAACACTGACTGAGCCTGGGAGGGCTAGAATGGAGAGCAGGTGAGAGCTGGAAAGTCAGCCCCGGAGACCAGGAGCAGAGGCGACAGCTGGGCAAACCAGCCAGAAGTGGAGCCTAAGTCACAGCCACGAGGGATCTGTCCTCTACCTGTGAGCTCAAACCAGCCATGTGCTTGATGTGAAAATAAAGACTTACTGGAATGTAGACAGTTCATTCATTGATGTATTGTTGACGGTGGCTTTCAAAAGCAGGGCTGAGGAGCTGAGCTGAGAACGGCAGGTCTGCAAGGCCCACGCTGTTTATTCTTTGGCCCTTTACAGAATGAGTGTGCCACGCCTGCGCTTGGATGTATCCACAGGAGGGCAGTACCTGATCATATTTAATCATCTTTCTGTCATGGTGCCTAGCTCAGTGTCTGGCAAACAGTAAATGATCAATAGATATTTCTGGAATGAGGGGATGAATTATTGGATCTACTTAACCACATACTGGTGGTCCAGCTCTGAGGAGAAATAAGGTAGAGTAATGAGATTAAACATTTCTACGGAAAACAGCTGTACACCCAGTCCCCAGAAGGCCCAGGTGGAGGACAGGTGGGCAGGAGGTCTGGAGGCTGAATGGAACTTTACGGGAGAGAACCTGCTTGGAATGCCTTGGTGAGCTGGCAGACTCTCCACAGAAAGGAAGCAATCCATGTTTGCCTGGAGGGCGATGCCTCTACTTGAGTCTATAAAAACAAGCTTCTCTAAATAATTAAACCAGAAAACCATTTTTTAAGTCACAAAATGACTGCTACCTATTCATGTGATCACAGGCAAGCCACTTCATCTGTCCGTGCCTCAACTTGAAAATGAGGTCAAGACTTAGAGGATTAAAGTACCTTGTATTCATATAGAGTCTGTGGGTTTTAAGCGTCTCCATGAGAAGAAGACAGGGTAAATTTCGATTACAATAGTGTTGGGAGGTAGGTTAGGCCATGCATATCTTTCGCTGGGCTCCCCTCCCCACGCGGTACTCCCACGTGCTGGGCAGTGACCTCCAGCCATCCCGCAGAACCACACCACCAGCATGCAGGCCGCGCTGTCGGCTGCTGCCCCTCCCACACCCAGCCCATCATTAGATATCCTCTGACATCCTGTTCCCCTGAGCACCCATTCTGAGTTAGGTGACAATGAGTGACGATAGGTGAACAATTATTGCAAATTAGAGGCTGACCTCATTATCTTTCTTAGACAACAGACATCAGAGAAGAACTGTAGGAGGCAGCTCTCAAATTTCTGTACAGGGGATACAGGGGTCAGTCTGGGGCTAGAGGACTCACCTCGAAGCTACCTTTCAACAGTGAGTGCAGTTTTTACTTCAGTTTGTATATTTATTTGGGTTGGCCTGGGGAGATGAAGGAAGAGAAGGGAGGGAGCTAAAGTCTCCTTAAGCCGTCTCTCATCGCTGCCACTGGCCTATGAAGACTACAGCGGTGATGGCAAAAAGTTCAGGCATTGTGCCAAGCTGGTGGGGACCAACCGTTACTGGTTATAAAAGCTTTTCTTGGGTTGAAATCCTGTCTCTGCATCTTAACTGTGTAATCCTTTTACTTTCTTTATGCCTTAATTTCCTTGCTTGTAAAATAGATACAATATCTCTTTCATGGTATTGTTACAGGGAGAGAGTAAGTTAATATGTATAAAGTGCTTAGAGTGGTATCTAGCATATAGGAAATGCTCAGCAAATGGTAGCTTTTATTGTTTTCATTAATCATTCAAAAGTATTTCTCAAGTGTCTACCAAATGCAGGCATTAAACTATGCCTCGGGAAGGAGCAGACTCAAAGTTATATTGAACAAGGCCAGCTGGATCTCTCAGCACACCTCGAATCACACCCTGCTGACACTGCCCCACACTCAGCCTGAGGCCCACATCTGGGATATAGCAACCTCAGGGCAAAGGTCTATCCACATCCCCTTCCACTTGGTGTGTGAGCGGGGCCAGGGTGCTGTTGTGGATTCCCCATTTCACCTCCATGAATACCTTTAGAGTGTGTCACAGAACTGAGGGAACTCCTGGGAAGCATCCTCTAAGCCACAGGTGGCAAACACAGGCCCACGGGTTGAATCTGGCCCTCCACCTTGTTTTATCCGGCCTGGCATCTGTTTCTACCTGGCGGCAGCACCAGCTCCTTGCCCCTAGTTAAGGAGTAGTTACATTTATTCAGTCCTAAAGTTACATTCGGCCCTTTGAAGGCAAGTGCAAGGCTGATGTGGCCCCCTGTGAAGATGAGTTTGACACCCTTGCTCTAAGCTATTACATCAAATCTGTAATCTTTTAACAGTGCAAACCTTCAGTGGGCTCCCAGAGAATATGAAGGAACTTGGAATATCTATGCTGGTCAACTAATTCTTCCCATGACCACTCTCTGGCAAGAAATAACATTTTCCTTCACTAAGCCTTGGTAGCACGGTGCACATAGTTCCAACACAGAGCTGTGCTCTTCACGTTGAACTAGAGTCACAGCTCTCTTACTGCCCAGTCTGCTCTGTCGTGGGAGCAGGGACTTCATTTCCATCACGTTGGGATCCTCTGTGTGGGCCAGTGTCTGGGGCTCCATAGTGTTGACTGAATTCATGGAGGGGTGTCTAGGCTTTAGATCGAAGGGAAGCATCTTCTATCTAAAAAGGGTTCTCACATGACCAAATGAAGCATTCATCTAACAAACAAACAAAATACTTGAAGTTACACTTGTCACCTACAAAACCAGTGGTCTGGCTTTATGAGTGGCCAAAGGGAAAGCAGGGCATGCTCATGCTCAACCAGGATGGTTCAAAAATAGTGTGTGTAAACCCTGCTCCCTTTTAAAAAAAATAAAATGCACAGATACACTGCAGATTTTCACGGTCCAATTTGGGAGTCACTAGTCTCATGTACTATTTAAATGCAAAGTGAGTAAATCAAATACAATTTAAAGCTCAGTTCCTACCTGGAAAAACTAAAAATGGAACTACTGTATGACCCAGCAATTCCACTCTGGCTATCTATCAAAAAAAAAAAGAAAAGAAAAGAAAACAATAATTCGTAAAGATATCTGCGCTCCTACATTCATTGTAGCATCATTCACAACAGACAAGACATGAAAGCAACATGGGCATCATCAATAGACAAACGGATAAAGATGCAGTGCGTATTTGTATATATATGCATATATATATATATGTACACACAATGGAATATTAGACATAAAAAGAATGAAATCTTGTCATTTGCAACAACACAATGGACCTAGAGTGTATTATGCCAAGTGAAATAAGTCAGACGGAGAAGGATAAGTATCATATGATTTCACTTATATGTGGAATCTAAAGAACAAAAGAAACTGAACAAAACAAAAAAGAAACAGACTCCTAGATAGAGAAAACAAAGTGACAGTTGCCAGAAGGAAGGGGGTGGAGGGATGGGTGAACAAGGTGGAGGGGAATAAGAGGTACAAACTTCCAGTTATAAAATCGGGAAGTCATGGAGATGTAAGGTACCACATAGGGAATACAGTCAGCAGTATAATAATTGTGAAGTGATGGATGACTACTATATTTATCAGGGTGATCACTTCGTAAGGTAAAATGTTGAATAGCTCTGTTGTGCACTTGGAAGTCACATAATGTTGTATGTCAACTATACTTTAATAAAAAAATAATAAACAATGGTACAGCTATACCAGGAATATTACTCAGTAATAAAAAAGGAATGAATATGTGCAACAACCTGGATACATCTCTAGAGATTTTGCTGAGCGGTTCCAGAAGGTTACATAATGTACAATTTATATAGCATGCTTGAAATGACAAACTCACAAGAATGAAGAAGAGAGTAATGGTTTCTAGGGCCTGTAAAAGAGCAATATCAGGGATTCTTGTGGGGATGGGAATACCCTGTACCTGGACTGTTATCAGTGCTAGTACCCCAATTAGTAACTACATGTGTTTTGCTATCTACTATAGTTTTACAAGGTGTTTCTATTGGAAGATATAATTAATTGCATATAAATTGTCTCTGCATTATTTTTTACAAATACATGTAGTTCTGCAGTTATCTCGAAATAAAAAGCTTAATTAAAAATAAAAATCAAAACTCAGTTCCTCACTTGCACCAGCCACACTCTGCGTGCTCACCTGGTGAGTGGCTACTGAGTCGGAGAGCGCAGGCGCAGGCCGTCCCCCCCGCACAGCATCGCCGCGCTGCGCTGCCACAGAATCTCCACAGCCCTACTAGGAAACGGTACTCAGGCAAATAAAATTTAATTGCACTTTCACTATCAATAAAGCTAATATATTGCTCCCTTGGACTATCCAAACCTTTCAAATTTGTTCTTTTGAAAGTAATAAGACATGATGAGCTAGATGCTTTCTGTGTACATTTCCACATTTTTTGTTTTAATTTACATATATTTAGAAATAGTATTAATTCTGTTAGTACCTTGTGAGTACTTGGTACAGACTGTGTGACTTAGAGCAATTTAATGCAGAGGATGGATGGCTTCAGGCCTGGGAGCAGGAGGCTCATCAATCTACCACGTGTCTCAGCATCGTTACGGAACATTAATGAGGTTGGGCTCAATTTAAAAACCGTCCGAGGCATTATGGATTGGTAACATTCAATTCCGTAGAAACTGGGAATTTCTGAGATATAATCCTAGCTCTTTTGCTAATGAGTGTTGTGATGCAAGGACTATCATTTAACTTCTGAGTTCCAGTTTCCTGTCCTTAAAATGGGGCTATTACTGACCTACCTAACCCAAGTGTCTGGAGGATTAATGAGTTAATGTGTGCAGGGAACTCCGAGCTCCTTGCAGTGGGGCATGCTGTACACCATTATCTCCATCTATTCCCATGCAGCAGCTGTGTGACATTAGGACTGTTATGTTTACGCCTACAATGCATTTTCTTTCTCAGCATTTTAACATTACCCATGTTACCCAAACCTTAAATCTACAAGTAAAACTAGCCCTAAAGCAAGACACATTGACATAGTGGGGGTATTTAGGTAGTTTTTCCTTCCTTTAATATGAACACGACACCAGCTTTCCCAGCAGGACGAAGGCAGTAATTGCACTGTAAATTCTCCCCGCATGAGGCCAGTGGTCAATCTTAGCAGATGCGAAATAAAGTTATACCACGGCACAATTACACTGTCAATACTTACATGCAATGATATTCCCATATCTATTCTTCATTCTGTTCTCATCTTTCTTAGCAGAGTCCCACGGTGCAGACTGCCCTTCAAAGAAGCTCTGGGAGAAGGAAAAAAGTGACATGAAGAATTACAATTTGGTGCAGTAAACACAGATCTTAACAATGGGAGGATGGTCTTAAAAAATGTACAAGGGTCATGAAGGAAAAAGAATGTTCACAGAATGATGCTGATTAATTATTCAAGTATTTTACATTTTAAATATTTCATTTAGCTTTTTGTTTACTTTTAGGTAAATGCTGCAAACGTGCATGGGGGCTGAAGAGTGATCCCACAATTCATTGGCGCAGTCTGTTAATACAGCCATTAAAAATGGTGTGTGGTTCATTCCTGTCCTACTTCAATATTTAACACAGAAAACGGAATATTTTTTCAATTTATGAATTATATGACCATTTTACAATATTCTCCTAAGAGATATAAAGATATCATTTTTCTTCCAAATTGCTAAATGAAAGAAGGTTATTTTTGGTTAAAACTGTGAAAGTAGGTAAGCTAAGACTTTATAACTTCAAGGCTAAAATATTTTAATAAATTCTGCTAGAGTTTTCTCTTCATTTTTAATGGAGCTTAGATGCCCATTTATTTAAGGATTTGGCATTATTATACCCTGGGCCTTTAATCTTCATGTTATTAGACAGATATGTATTTTTTTCTGTTGAAGTTATAATGAAAATGTCCCTCTGCTGGGACTTTTATTTCCACTTTAGTCCACAATCCATTTTACCTTCCTGTGGCCAACTATATGAGAAGGTAATGAGAAGAAGGATGGTACAAGAAGCATTTATTATAAAACTGATTTCTTGTCTTTGCCACAGCTACTCTTACACTTCTTGGCACCAACTGGGAAAGGAGAGAAGAGGAGGAAGGGGACATACAGACGCAGCAGATAAATGAGCGTCATTCTGAAATGCTTAAAGGGCCAGGAACCCACATTCTCAAAGAGCCCCAGATGGCCTTCCAAATACTCGCTTTAGAAATGGAACTTTCTTTACCCCCTAATCTCCATTCCGCCTGCGGTGTTTGGCCATCGAGGTCATTTCCACCAATTACCAAAACTTAGTGATTCGTCTCTGGTCATTATTCCTTTCTTATGGGTCCAGTTACGCCTTATTAGTTAAACTGCCCTCCAGTGCTGCCGCAGTAGGGAGGACGCCCCTGCTCACAGACCCTGCCACCTGCACGCCCACAGACCTGACCATGCACATCCTACTGCCTCTGCACACGACTGTGGGCTCCCCGAGGACAGGGCCTGCGTGTCATCATTTTGTTTCCACAGAGCCCGTGCTTCACAGTAGGAATTGGTCATTAGTTATTAAATGAATGAGCAACTTTAGTGTTTGGTGACAGTGTGTGTGGCTTTGATCTAAAAATAAAACTTTCCTTCTATGGCTTAAGTGTGAGAGGGGCTTGAGTACTTGAACACCTGATAAGCACAGTTTGCGGATTTCATTCTGCCAGTTTGCAAAGCCCACACCTTCTTCGTGGCTTTTCAGTGTACCACGGCTGTCGCTGTGCAGCTCAGCCCTCATCAGAGACTGGCTGGAAAGGGGCGGTCCCACTGGAACCAGAGCTTCACACAGCGAAACAGCAGGAGAACACGCCGCTTTAAAGCAATGCTAGGGTGAGAAAGCTAGTATCACTCCTGGCTCAACGTGACGGTTAGAGCTTTAAACTGTGCATCTTAAAGTAAGGCGCCTTAGTCACAACCACTATTACCACCTTATTAGAATAATGGTTTTTGCATTATATTTATCATTTAGAAAAAAGCATGGGGGCTGACCAGGATCCCATACACTGTATACCTGCAGCTATATTAATAGATCCACACTAGACATTGCTAACTGAAGGGTAAAACACTATGCAGGACAAATACAAGTTAAAACATTTTCACATTATTAATACATTAAGTAAATAGAAATACTGGCATTAAAGCACTAGTTAATTCCAGCTAGAACAAGACCATTATATCATCAGAGGATTTATTGAAACATGTAACTTCTATTCTGCTATACAATATGCATTTAAAAATAGCTTTAGGGACTTTAAAATTATACTTTTTCTGAATAGTGCCTTTGTTACTCTATGAATGACTGTTTTATAGTTGAGTAATAACTATTATTTGACTTTCCTTATAACAATTTAATTCTACTTTGAGTTTGTCATGATGTAATTACCAATTTCATTCCCCTCAGTCTTTTCTATTCATCTAAAAATTTTCAAATTTGGTTTTTTGGTCGAAAGATGAAGAAGGTCAGTGACTTTGAGGGGGATCTTGATATCTTCCAGGAGATCCATGGCCACTGTCAACAGTACCATAGCATGTGTGCAGGGGGAGGAGGGGCCAGTGATGAATTCGGGAAGAGTCACTTGTTCAACGAGTAAGAGAAAATGCTCTTAAGTCACCTGAGGCAAAGTCACATGAGTCCCTTCCCATTTTTGACACACAGATGCTCTCCCATGGAGGACAGTGCTCACATCACAGCTGTGTTTCTTTAGCATTTGTGGTAATGATAGGACTTCGATTAGCCCTGGTTTTTAAAAAGTTATTTTAATTTGATTGTTTTCATTTAACTGATGACCAGGAAACAGACACAAATCAACAATGACATGAAAACCAAACTTCTTACATTTGAATACTCCATGTACTCCCGGCATGCTTTCACAAGGGTGGGGCCCAAGTGCTACCTCCCAGCACTAATTACAGTGAGCATCAACAAGTGCTGGCAGAATGAACAAGTCCATCGACCAACTAACCCTCACGAGTAGCCAGGTACAGAGATGCAGGCAGACCACAACTAGTTCAAAAATAGGCTTTCTTGGGTCAGAGCTCAACATTTCCTGACTCTTAGTCCACTGCTCTTCTGGAACCACCTACCCAGATAAGGACTTTGAAAAGGAGACTGGTGTTAAACCTTCTTAAATATGCATGGCTAACAATCGCTTTCCATGCCTTGATCACAGCTCTCCTTGTTTCTATTTTTTTTTTAATTTTTAAAAAAGATTTTGTTTATTTACTTTTAGAGAGAGAGGAAGTGCGGGAGAAAGAAAGGGAGAGAAACATTGATGTGAGAGATACATCAATCGCTTGCCTCTTACATGCCCCGGGACCCCAACCTAGACATGTACTCTGACTGGGAATTGAACTGGTGACCTATTGGTTTGCAGGCTGGCAATCAATCCACTGAGCCACATCAGTGAGGGCTTCTCCTTGTTTCTAAATGAAGCTTTACCACAAAAGAATATAAAAGATATCAAGTAAACTTTGTTTAGCTGTTGATTACTTTTACAAAATAGGAAAATTTCTTATCTCCTAAGATAATGTGATCATTGAAGGGAAGCAACAAATAGCAGGAGAAACCACAGAAGAGGAAGTTCTTGCCATGCACCTCCCCAGCTTCCTGTCCAGGTATTACGTGAATCACTTTAAGTGGAAATGTATTTTTTTCTTAAACAAAAGCAAAACAAACAAACAGAAAGAGCTGCTCCAAGGAACAGATCAGATGACTAGTGCCGTCGTAGTGTCCTGACCCTCTGTGGACATGGTGGCTGGGACTTTTCCTTTCTGCTTCCAGGTATGTAGCCAATCTCCCCAGAAACACATTTGCTTGATCAAGACCATGGGTCTTTATTCTTGGCTTGGAAAATAAGTGATATGCCTATGGGGAGCCCAGAAAGAGAAAAAATGAACTTCTAGATTGAGTAACTTGGCCTTTTGTTTCCTTTTGATATGAAGATTTAAAAATTTTTTATTTTTAAGATGGACCCAGTTTTGCTTTAGACTTTAGATTCCTTCTTGTGCCTGAAATAGTACAAAAGTTAACTGTGTATATTTCTAGTTAGAAAGTAAAACTTTATCTGTAGCTCTAGGACCACCAGGCACGCAGAGAAGCCGTGACATGACATGTGGGCCTTCCGCATTATGAGCCCCAGGTTGCTTTCCCAGCTTGGGAATTCTAAGCAAGAGTAATAATCAGGGCAGGAGCTCAGGTCATCAGTGCTGCAGAACACCGCTTCCTGTCTGGTCCACAGTGAGGCCTGGGCAGATGTGCCACGCCAGAGCGGCAGGGGTATATCCATTCTTTGTTCTCCTGGGAGACTGAAGAGACAGCCTTCTCCAACTACCCTGTGACCCACCTCCATTTTGGGCAGGGGGGGCGGGGTGTAGACCATAAGATAAACAAATCCACAAGCAAAATAAGCCTAAAGGAAAACTAGGTAATTTTGCAAAGCAATCATCCTACTATGTCCTATTTCACATCCTTTTTAGCTTTTAAATATCTTTTAATAAATTAAACAAATCAACACACATTTAAACAGTTTTATCCTGTGCATTGTTTCTTTGGAAAAGAACAAAAGGTTCATTAGCTATTCTTATTCTTTTCCTTTTTTTAAATTGAACTTATTGGTTAATAAAATTATATAGGTTGCAGGTGTACAATTCTATAATACCTCGTCTGTGTATTGTATTGTGTGTTCACCACCCGAGTTATGTCTCCTTCTGTCACCACTCACCCCTCTTTACCATTTCCTGCCTCCCCCTACTCCCCTTTCCCTCTCTTAATGACCTGGCTATTATCTGTCTGCGACCAGTATTTTTTGCTTAATCCCTTCACATTTTTCACCCAGCCCCCTTACCCCCTTGCTTCTGACAGCTATTTGTATTTTGTTAGTTTATTTTGCACATTAAATTCCGCATAGAAGTGAGATCATAAGGTTTTGTTTTTCTCTAATTGGCTTATTTCACTTAGCATAATACTCTCTAAGTCCATCCACGCTGTTGCAAAGAGTAAGATTTCCTTCTTCTTTATGGCTTGAATAGTATTCCATTGTGTGAATGTACCACAGGTTTTTTATCCATTCATTTACTGATGGTCACTTGGGCTGTTTAGCTATGTTATCTTCAAGAAAACCTAGAGTTGTATGTGTTCCTTTAAAACTATGTACATTGAATTTCTTAATGCTATTTTTAAAAAAATATTTCTCATCCAAGTATACAAGTAATGCTTATTTTAGAGAGAAAGAAACATCATTAGGTTGCCTCTCATGTGAGCCCCAAGTGGGGCTTGACCCTGCAACCTAGGTATGTGCCCTGGCCCCTCCCCGGGAATCAAACCCACAACCTTTTGGTGCATGGGATGACACTTCAACTAGCTAAGCCACCTGGCCAGAGCAAATGTATGAATGCTTTAAGAATTTTATTCAGAACCAATTTTTCTTGGAAAATAAGTTAACTGCCACATATTTTATGAAGTATCTAGAGAAGAGCCAGTCCTAGCACATTTGTGGGCAGTAGAGCCAACCAGGTTTTGAGTCCTTTCAGTGCTGGGAGGAGAGAACTCTCTTCCCGAAAGGACAGAGGACTGAGTCCTGGGCTTGTGCCAATGACTGGCTTCTGGCCACTTGGGATACTCTGCTCGTTTGCCCCTTACCATCCCTTACGCCCAAAACAAATTTTTATGTTCAAGTTTAAGAGCAATCTCTAACTCCTTAATTTTTCAGTTTTTGCTTGACAAAAGTATGAGCAGGTTCAGTAAAATCAAATTCAACCAGTGCACAGGTGCGGCTTTGAAAAAGAGGCCCCCCATAGAGAGCAGACATGACAGAGAGAAGCACGGCTAGCATCACCACGTGGCAGCTGATGGCTTCCCATCCTCAGGCCACACAGGGACAAGCTTGGGAGACAGACTGTGATGTCCCACGCTCCCAGTGCACTTTTTATAGGAGGGGTTTTAAACATAATGTGCACATTTAGTCAATATTTAGTGTTTAGGGCATATTTTTAATATGCAGATACAATTTAACACACTAACTATGGACTTTTTATTATTAAAAAACACTTTATGTATTTCAGGGATTTGAGTTAATGGTCTCACTATACCTTCTGCTAGAATTTTCATAAATATACTTATGTTTGTTTCTATTTAAAATGTAATTAAAGTGTTTCCTCTCACTACCTCAGCTCATACACACCGAGAAAAGGCAGCAAACCTGGGAACAACTCTGCAAGAGTAATAAGGCTCTGCAACAATGAAAACGAAACCCGGCGAGCTCCAGTGAATACCAATGACTCCTCCACTTTAGGAAGCTGCACTCTCCACGGGCAGGGAGCAGAAGGAAATCGAACATGCTGCACACAGTCATTTTTTTCTGAACAGGAAACATGTTTTTGTGATTCAGTGACCTCCTTCCCCACCCTCACACCACTGTCATCTTCCACAGCATATAATTATACATCTCAGTTCCCCACCTCAAGAGAACCTCACTCCAAAATGATGCAGTCTGTTAAAAATGCCACAGCTCCCAGATATTAAAAAAGGAGAAAAAATTCTATTCAACAGAAAAGCTGCCAGGAAGCAAAGGCCGCAGGTCAAGCCTGTACATAACACACCATATGCTTTGAGGCAGTGCAGGGTCAAGTTTTTTCAGAAGCTTCTGAAATGAAATTTTTCCTCCCTTTCTCATATGACTAAAACTGTGCACATAAAATGACTAAAATCTTCAACCTAAAAGAAGGAAGATGAACTCACTGGGGCATGCAAAGCCTCTGAACTGTTTGTTTTTAGCTCATCCTTTTCTTCTGGTTCGTCCAAGTGCTACTTTTTATTATGTCCATATAAACTATTTATTGCTATCGTACTAAACAACTGAAGACACCTAAAATGGACTGATGGGCCACACGGTGGAGTGCCAAAGAGAAGGTGGCCCCAGAAGCTCAGGCCCAGTGGCAGCAGTGGTCACCAGTCACTGTCATTATCCAATGCCCTGGAAGGAGGCAGCTGAAGACAGCATGTGATGCTTTAAGGGCAAAAGAAGAGGGGACTGGGTGAAAAGAAGACTCCAGATATGCAAACTGTGTGCTGCTATAAAAATTAAAATCTAAATGTGAACATTCTGACATATTTATATTTTTAAATCCTCACCTGAGGATGTTTAGAGAGGGAGGGGAGTGAGATGGAAGGAAGGAGGGAGAGGGAGGGAGAGGGAGGGAGAGAAAGGGAGAGGGAGACAGAGAGAACCATTGATTGGCTGCTTCCCTTACACACTCCGACTGGGGCTTGAACCCGCAACCTAGGTACACACCCTCCCTGACTAGGAATCAAACCCACAACCCTTTGGTGCACGGGACGACACTCCAACCAACAAAGCAACCCGGCCAGGGTGTGAACATTGTGATATTTTTTAAAAGTTGCTATCCATCTCAGCACTTCAAATGGCCATGTTTTATTACAACTTAATCCAATTTCGAATTGTGCAGAATTTTTCTGTTTTGCAGGATCCGGGCAGGTGATGACCTCAGCAGTAGCTGTCACATTGTGTTCCTTCACCTAACATCTCTTTCTCTTTTGATGACTGAACTGAGATTTGCAGCCTAAAAAATTACATATTTTCATGCCCAGAAACATTACACACCCCCAGATGTTTTGGCTAAGCTTTAGAACATGTTTTTTTTATTCTATTGACTATTACTGAGAATGAATGATGTCACAGCAATATCATATTCTTCCTGTTGAGTCATATATGCTTATGGAGTTTTTGAAGCTCTATCAAGTCAGGCTTTTTATTCCTATTACATAGATAAGGAAATTCAGGATCAAAGGCATGAAGTAGCTTGCCTGAGATCATGCCAGCCATAGCAGAGGACCTGAGACCTGGAACCAAGGCCGTCCAGCTTTGAACTTAGTGCTCCTCAAGCTTGGCCACAAAACTGGCCAAGGACACGTGGCTTTGTGTCCATTGTATTGCATTGTGCACATGTGGCATTCTGAAGTACCTTTGTCATAGGTCATAGGCCATCAAGCATTTCCGGTTTCCATGTTTTATAGAATAAGCCTGTTCAGTTGCTGTCCACACAGTGGTTTTCCAGGGGATGTGAAGCCATGTACACCCTGGAGGGACCCTCTGTCCACCTGCTTTTCTTTAAATTTGCCCTATTTCAAAGTCCCCCTTTGTTCTGCAGTGACAAAATAAATAAATAAATAAATATATATATATATATATCACTGCAGCAGTAGGCTCCCGTTAATGATGTGACATATCCCTTAAGAGTATCAAAGCAGACAACACCTGCAAACCACCGATCAAGTGGCCAGAGAGAAAGAAACCCTCTTTAACTGAGTGACAGAGGGAAAAGTGATGAGGATGGCCACTGAGGGGCACTGGCTGTTGCTCTGCTTTCCTCGGACAAGGCCAATACTCTGCTGAATTGTTGAGACTGATTCACAGCAAGGTGGCTTTAAGAACAGGGCTATTTTGATATAATTGGGGTGAGGTCTGGTCGAGCAGAGTAGCTGTTCAGGGATAGTCAACCCTTTCCTGGCTTGTGTTCCTCTTCTCTTTGTTCCCCGAAGAGAGTTTAATAATGAAGGGCTCCCAGTTCCAGCAATGCCCAGCCTCCTTGTGTTTAGGATGCCTCCTCCGGGCTGGACACCTTAGTCTCCCTACACATGGTGAAGTTCCCACCCCCTGATGCTGCAGAGGCAGCTGAGAGTTTGGGGGAGTCCTTGGTTCCCTGGCACTTGCCCCTGAAGGGTGATTTCAAGGGCCCATCACGAGAAGGACATTCCTCAGTTTGAAACTCCAAGGCTGCATTTGCAAACTCCTTCTTTTCGAAGGTCCTGATAGAGTCTCTGCTGCTTATTATGCAGCGAGGACTGGGGGAGTAAAGGGGCTGGACTGCAAGGATTTATGGCCATGTTAATATTCATTATCTGAAACTTGGTCTACGTTTACTTTTTGGGCATGGACACTGCCTATCTCATGATCATGGTGTGTATCACGAGATTAACTAACTGTGTAAAGATGCAGGAACTTGGACTTGCCCTTTAACCTTGCATTACCCTGAAAACTCCAAGGAGGCCACAGTAATTGGATGGGGTGTCAAAATAGTGATGTCAATGAGCAGCTTGTCACAAATGGTACTGAAAGAGGGCTGCTCTGTTTAAAAGGTGGGTGAAAATATCTGATTCCATTGCTCTGTAGTTTCTGTAAGTCACTCTGGGTTGAGTCCTACCTCCAGGATTGCCACCCACATTCAAGAGACACAGCGATTTTCGTTTCCCCTCAGATACAGGTATTGCCAGGGTTCGAGATGTTAATGCCACTCAAGGACTGCAATTTCCTCCACCTCTGCACCTGCTTTGGAAGAGCGATTTGTCAGGGAGCTTGTGCTAAATGTGCCCAGATCTTTAGAGATGAACAAGAGTCCCTCCTTGGCAAAAAGCTTCCCTAAAACACCTAGAGAACAAATGGGTGTTTTGCAGAAATGTAGCTGCTCCTTTCCTTCTGAGAGCAGCCAGAAAAGTTGAATTCCTATTTATCATTATCACTGTAGCTTCCTACCTGGTTGCTTTACCTCCCTCCAGTTTACAAACTTCTCCCAAAGTGAGCTTTTAAAAATATACCTGGGTACCTGCCACTTTCCTATTTGAAAACCTAGCAAGTCTCCCTGCTGACAACATGGCTGTCACAGGACTGGGGGACTCAACTTGTGCAACACACCCAGTGCACACACAGTAAGTGCTCACCAGGTCCAGCAATTACTGTTCTGGTTTCAACACTGAAGCTTGAGACTTTGGTGACAGGAAACCCTATTGACTTGCACGCCATTTTTGTTACTGTTTCCTTGACAATAGTTCTTTTTGATTTTTTTTCTCAATGGCTCTATATTTTTCCTCCACTGATTCCACACAGTATTTAGAAGTGGGCTTATTGTTGTTTTGTTCTTGCCCCTCTCTTAAAACAATCCAACATTCTTTCCAAGGTATGTTTTGGAGAGCTGTGAGTTTTAAAATGTCCTCACCTCAGAAATCACAGCCCCATCAAATGTGATGGAAGGTCCAGGGATACTTTTTAGACATGACAGACTGAGAAATGAGTAAGCATAGCAGAAAAAGAGATTTTAATGAGAGATTTGTGACTCTCTTTTTTGACACCGGTTAATTTGTAAAACCTATCAGCATAACTACCAAGCTTTTTCTACAGAATTAAGTCATGATGATTAAAGATAAAAATTTAGAAGGAAGAAGTATTTTAGAAATTTGGAAATCAAGGTTAGGAATACCTTTTCAAACAGTGTAGTGAAGAATAATTTCATCTCAATTTGTGGTGTCAGAAAGTTCAATTTCTACTCTTAAAAGCAAACATTTTTATTGAAAATTAGAAACAACAATGAAATAAGAGTCACAGCTGCTCTCCCTTAATGACTGATGTTTAGCCAAACACGTCTCATTGAAGGTTTTGGAACCATCACCTTAGAGCAGGCGTGTCAAACTCATTTTCACTGGGGTCCACAACAGCCTTGTGATTGCCTTCAAAGGGCCGAATGCAATTTTAGGACTGTATAAATGTAACTACTTCTTAGGGGCAAGAAGCTTCGAGCTGCCGCCGGTTAGAAATAAGGTGCCAGGCCAGATAAAACAAGGTGGAGGGCCGGATTCTGCCTGCGGGCCTTGTGTTTGCCACCTGTGCTTTAAGGTCCACAGGCTACTTCTTGTGAGGAAAGTCTTAGCGCTTAGCCTCAGTCTATGGGCATGAGGAGGAGATTCTGAATAAAGTCAAAACCATGAGCCTGCATCAGGCACAGAGCAGAAACCTTGGCATGGTAGAAGTTTCTTAGAGTTGCCAATCACCCCTCCAGAGAGACAGAGTTACTCACAGCCTTCATACGGAGTCCTGAAAGAACTGATTCACCTCCCCAAACAGATAAAACGTTAGTGGTTAAAATCATCTTACTACAGACCTTGGGTGGAATGCCTTATTCACCCAATGTGCTCCCTATAAACTGTCATCACTTTATTAAGATAATTTGAGATGGGGAAGTTGCAAACAGGTGAAGGAAAAGACGAAACAAGAATCCCGAAGGCAGGTGATAAAGACTGAGGCCTCAGCAGCTACGCAAGTTCTTCCTAAATTTTATCACTTCTGTATCATTTTCACCATTTTCCATAGCCTGTTACCGTTTCTCTCTAATTCATCTAAGGATTTAAATTTAACTATTGCATATTTAAATACATTTAATTGGAAGACATTTCATATCATTATAGTAAATTGAAAGCCGAAATATTTACCACAGGTAATGGTAATAGAAAAGGTAAATAAAAACCAAAATAAAACAATGGGCTGTACTGTTTGTCTATGTTCTGAGCCCGAGGCCTCTTCTGCTGGGTGAGAGAGCTAAACCAAGGCTCACCGATGAACGTAAAGACTGAAAGAACTAACTAGACAGGCAACCACTTTCTTGCCCCCGTAACACAGTGCTGTTTATTATTCCTTGAGAGTGGACCTCCTAAAAAAATCACTTTGTACGTTATCAGTTGTCTACTTAGCACACATCGGGAGAACTATGAATTCATCATCAGTCTTGGCTCACAATAAAGGGTATAGAAGCGGGAAAAATAGCATGAGGGTATTTAGGACCAGAAGACTTGGGTTTAAATCCCAGCTCTGACTGACTCCCATGTGTGTGGCCACCGGTCAGTTACTGAATTTGTTTTTAAAGTATACAATAGAAACACTATCATAACTTAAATTACTTAGTAGAATTGCCTTCAGTATTAAAACCAATGAATGTCAGAAAAGAACATGTAAGGAACTTATACATATAAAGTGTCACCCAACTGGTATGTTACCAGTATGATGTACATAACCTGTAGAAGCTCTATGGCAGCACACATGTACTAGAGCAGGAATGCCTGTCTCTTCCCCCACCACAAGGCGCCCTGCAGGGGAGGAGCCGAGCCTCCTGGCCTCCTTTGTTCTGAGCATCTACCTCTCACGTAGGAGGAGCTCTGTAAGTGTTAGTGAATAAATTGATGACAATTATAAATCAGAAGATCCTTAAATCATAAATGTACTTGAATTTTTGAGGTCTGGTTCTTAAAAAGGGTTCTAAAATTATATGATTGTGTGTAGTTTTTAAATAAATTGCTGCCATGATTGAGAGAATAATAATAAAAAGGCACATTTTACATGGAGTGCACTGTACTCAGAATTTAAAAAATTTCTCTAGTTTTCTATGGTATAGCTTTGTTTTTTGCGATCACTATCTGCAGGAAAGGATAACAATTAGTTTGAGTGAATTAAGGTCATATGCTAAAAGGAAATGGCTAAAAGTTATATTTAGAGTCTGCTGATGCTTAAAAAAATGAAGAGTTGGCCCTAGTTTAAGGAATCATATATTAGATTGAAACCTTGGGGGCACATGGTTCAATTTTTTATTTAGAATTACAAGGTTTGGGACTAAACTAAGATACTTCATGCTATTAGAAGTACCGCCTTAAAGCATTTTAGACCAGGCAAGAAAGTGGAAATTGAACTTCAGGGCCAATTCTGAAATGCAAACAACAAAGATCTAACGCCCCTGGAGGACCTTGGTCACCATCTCCATCGTAAAACAGAATGAACTTTCACTCAATGTCCTGAGACTGTTGGTTCAGCAAAGAAAATTCCTGAAAGAACATTTGAATTTTTGCCAAGAAATGTAATAAGGAAAAAACTTTGGCTCAAAAGATTTTGATCACCTAAGAATTATTTTTGTGAAATCACAATAAGCTATCAGCTCAGTAGTATTAATAAGAACAGATAATATTAATAATAGATGACATTATTAGTAACACAAGATAAGTGCAGCATACTTGCTTTTTTCTAAATATTACTCTAAATACGGATTCCAAATAATATTCTAACCATACTAAATACAAATGCTAAATACTATTATACACTATTGCATCTGTTATTTATAACATTGATCGCACTGATGTTGTAACACATGAATTCTTCAATTTTTTCTATTATAGTTGTAGCTTATGCTCATATAAGTGATTCCAGCATATTTAAAGTACAGGTTAGCCATATAATTATTATAACCAGCGTATAATCATTATTACCACAATGAGTTAAGAAATCATTATGTTGGTAACCAATACATTTGAAATAAATTTTGAATTATGCCAAAGAATAACTAAAAAAAACCTTTTTACTTACACATATTATAGGTTCACAGGAGGTTGTAAAGGCAGCACAGAGAGGCCCCAAGTACTCCTCAGTTTTCCCCAATGGCTACCACATAACTGTAGGACAGCATCAACACCAGGAAATAGAAATCGGCCCAGTGTGTTTAAGCAGTTCTATGCTCTTCGATGGGAGGAGGGGTGGGCGTTTTCATTTCTCTGGCATAAAAGGTGGGGGGTATGACTGCTGGGGTGTATGGTAAGTACATATTTAGCTTTTTAAGAAACTGCCAAACTATTTTCCAGAGTGGCTCTACATCTTACCTTCTCACCAGCAATTTATGAGCAATCCAGTGTCCCCGCATTCTCACCAGAATTTACTGCTGTCCCTGTGTTTTATTTTAGATGCTCTAATATTTGTGCAGTGATAGTTCATTTGGTATCAGTTTGCATTTTCTTAATGGTTAACATGTTGAATATCTTTTCATGCATTATTTTCCCTCCCTACACGCTATCCTCTTTGGTGAAGTGTCTTCCATGTCTTTATCCATTTTCTAATTGAATTATATGTATTTTTACTGTTGTGTTTTAAGAGTTTTTATACTTTTTAGATATAAGTCCTTCATCAGATATGTGGGTTGCAAATATTTTTCCCAGTTTAGAGCTTGTTTTCTTCATCCTCTTAATACAATATTTTACAGAACACACATTTTAATTTGATGAAGTCCGATTTCTTGATTCTTTTTTATGGATCATTCTCTTGGTGAGATGTCCAAAGTCTTCACTAAGCTTTAGGTCCCCCCAAAGTAACTTTAACTTCAAACACTGTAAAAGTCTTTAATGTCTTATAGTTAAATTAATAAATTGTAGAGTAATTATAATTAAGTAATCAACACTGAATCAATGA
Source organism: Macrotus californicus (assembly GCA_007922815.1). Classification (NCBI taxonomy): domain Eukaryota; kingdom Metazoa; phylum Chordata; class Mammalia; order Chiroptera; family Phyllostomidae; genus Macrotus; species Macrotus californicus. The sequence continues at coordinate 5,335 of VMDR010006556.1, read as the reverse complement.
CTACAGTGTTACTATCAGTATGTAAGCCATTAGGAGACATGTTCATAAACACATCTGTGGACCCCCATCAGACCGGCTTTCCAAGATGGCTGTTAGGTGCTCTTCTTCCCTTACCTCACTTTTACCTTGGAATGAATTGGGAGATCATCCCAATTTCCCAGGGTTACTGAGTATGTTGTGCATCCTTTAGGGAAAGGATAGGGTTGCTGAAAAAGCTGAGGCAAAAGAAGCTACTGACTCAGTTCATGGCTCATTCAAGCTCCCTAAACCTGAAGGGGTTCTGGCCTGGATGCTCTCTTCCTTACTCACCTCAGCCACACTGAAAGTGCTGAGCAGCATACGCGGCTAGTGGCCATAGTACTAAATAGTGCAGACTTCTGTCCTTAGACGGGGGCATGCTCAGTGGATCTGGCAGTCATGACAGTAGTTCCTGCAACAAGTGTCCTACTGTAGGTTGAGGAACAGAGAGCAGGAACAAAACATTTCTAGAGGCAGACAGTAGAATGAAGGAAATCTTTGTGGATCCTCCAGGATATACAAGAGCCCAAGGTTGTACCAATGAATGAACAGAAAAGGCTGAGTGGAAAAGGAGCAGAAGAAGCTAAGAAGTAAAATGGAGAATGAAAGCATCAATGTTAAGGTAAGTTCAGGATAAAGGTCATAATGACAGTTTTCTTCTGTGATTTTCTATGTTCCAATGTTTGTGGGATGTGATGTCGCTCTAGCAGGATGGCCCTTCCTTTCCTTTCCTTGCCTTGAAAATTGATCTGTTGTAACTCAGCTCAAATCTATTTCTTCCATGTGTTTTCTTCTCTAGTTTCCAATGATCACTTTTTTTCTTTCAACATTCTGTTGTAGGTAGATGTATGTGCCACTTACATTTTCTTTATAGATTGGATATGTAACATGTTATGTTATTTTTATCACCACAATTAAATTATGTGCACTTGAAGAGAGGCCCATGTTCCCACTTTACACTCTGCACAGAGCTGAGTACAAAGCAGGTGGCTGCAGGACGCTCGGTTCAGGGACTACCTTAATGAGACGAAACCGTTGAGCACGACCCTTCTAGAACATGAACAGTAATGGCAATTCTATGATGGGCATGTTTTGCATCTGTACTATCTGATACAACGGCCATTAGCCACTTGTGGTTACTGGGCAACTGAACGCTTGAAATGAGGTTGGGTTGATGAACTGAATTTTTCAAACTTTGCTTAAATTAAATTAATTTAGATTTAGATAGCCACATGTGACTAGTAGCTGCCATCCTGGGCAGGTCAGGTTATGATTTACAGGGGACACACCCATGGGGCTGATGGACAGGAGTTGCTGGAGGATTGCCTAGCCCAACCTCTCAGGGAAATCCTCTTGGTTGAATCTCAAATTGGAAGATCTCTCAGCCTTCTTGAATAAGAAATATTTTTTTCTCAGTGTTAGGGGCTGAATTCTGTCCCCTAACACAGTGGGTTCATCCTCCCAACCTCCACCCCCTGCCAAGTTCATATGTTGAAGTCTTAACTCCCAGCACCTCAGAATGTAGTCTATGACTATATTTGGAGACAGGGCTGTTGAAGAGGTAATTAAGTTAAATGAGATCATATGTGTTGGCCCTAATCCAGCATGACTGGTGTCCTTATATGAGGAGAATTACCCAAAGGGATGACCATCTGTAGTGGCACAAAGTGGGTGGTCATCTGCAAGCCACGGAAAGAGTCCTCAGATGGAACTTACCCTCTGGGAGAAAATATCTGTTATTTAAGCCACCCAGTCTGTGGTATTTTGTCATGGCAGTCCTAGCAAACTAATACACTTAGCACACACGGAAATGAACAGTTTCTGCTCACGAATGCACAAATATTAAACTGAAGTGACTGATGTATAACTTCGGATGCTAATGCACTAATTAAAAATGGGGATATTTTCTTTCTAAGGGTCCACTATGCCCGTAGTGCAGTGTGCAGTGGCACTGCCAGAAAGCCAAGACGTTATGCTGATGCTGCTGGTGAACACTGGGTTGTAGTAAGCTAAGTGGAATGTTTTGTGGGAGTGAGTCACCTAAGTGTGGAAACAGAAAACCGGGCTCTGGCAGACCCAGCTCTCCTTCTGTGGGCTGACACACTCAGTGCTGGATGTACACATACAATATGTGCTCCTCTAAACATTTTTTCCATAGTGAACATTCACAGCCTTCATTTCTTGAGGTGTTATTATCACTGAATTCTTAGTCCAGCCACAGTTCATGCAAGCAGGGAGGCTTTTTGTCTCAATACTGTAGTGCTGTGATGTGGTGATAAAAGACCCCCTCACAGAGGCAGACAACTTCACTGCCAAAGCCTTCAAGACACAGCGTCAGATGAAAGAAAATGTGGTTCACAGGGCTTACCGTGGCCATTAACGCACTCCTCAGGTAGGACTTATTTTGTAATGATTTAGTGTGGGCAACCCCGGCAGCCAGAATTAATTAAGAACTATATGGGGATGCTGAAGAGCCAGCAGCAATCTGCAGAGTCCTGGCAGTTAATTAAGGGTCAGAAAAGGGTCTTCTGCTTTCTCCAGCTCTGCCTGCTCTGCTGGGCCTCAGAGCTATGAAGTCTTACGCACATGCCGACTTCATGCCTTTTCCATTTTACATTCCTAGTGGTAGAAGACGACCTCCAGAGAGGTCATTATTGCATTGCCATCCTTTCCAAATGCTCATATTTAGATCATCCTTGACAGAAGAGAATATTTTCCAGGATATAAGACCTTTGAAAAAGGGGATTTCACAAGCATCCTAAAAAGTCTGTCTATTTTAGGCTTGCTTTTAAAGCAAGTTACAAAACCATTTTGCCTTTAAACCAGTTACAAAAACCACTTTGAAAAAAAAAAGTAAAAGGTGCCTGTTACTTATATGAATATGTCTCTGAGTGGAAAACCAGGTCAAGAAAAAGAGTGAACATTTCAATGGGCAGGAGGGTTTCAGGCTACGCAACACATGTGGAGTTAGACATCAGCCACAATGATGATCTACTTCTTCCCTCCTACCCCATCACATCTGAGGGTGATATTCAGAGTTCACAGGGATGCCATTTGGCATGGTCCCTTTCTGAATTTTAGAAGCTACATGCAATTTTGCACATACCCAAGGACTTCAAGGAAACTGATAGGCAATTACATTTCCACTGAAGTGTATAATGTGATCAGGTCTTTCATTTATTTATTTTTTCATTTTGCCTCTGCTCTCACTTGACTACTGCAGCAATCCCTCAATCAGAAGTGAAGGTTGAGGTTTAATGACTTTATGTATAATTTAGTTTCTTACAATATGACTCTCCACTCTGTTTTGCATAAGCTTAGGAAAGTATGTTAGTTTATCAGATCTACAAGGACACCAAAGATACATATTTCAGCTCTACCTTGTTATCCTACAACTTCATTTTTTTATTTTTTAAAGTATATTTTATTGATTATGCTATTACAGTTGTACCATTTTCTTCTCCCCTTTATCACCCCCTGCCCTGCACTGTCCCTTCCCTCCAGCATTTCCAACCCCCTGCCCTACCCTAAGTTTATGTCCATGGCTCATACATGTAAGTTCTTTGGCTTCTCCATTTCCCATACTATTTTTAACCTCCCCCTATTTTGTACCTACCATTTATGCTTCTTATTCCCTGTACCTTTCCCCCACTCTTCACCTTCCCCTGTCCATGTGATCTCCATTTCTGTGATTCTGTTCCTGTTCTAGTCATTTGCTTAATTTGTTTTTGCTTTTTAGATTAAGTTGTTGATAGTTGTGAGTTTGTTGTAATTTTACTGTTCATATTTTTGATCTTCTTTTTCTTAGATAAGTCCCTTTAACATTTCAAAGAATAAGGGCTTGGTGATGATGAACTCCTTGAACTTGACCTTATCTGGGAAGCACTTCATCTGCCCTTCCATTCTAAATGATAGCTTTGCTGAATAGAGTAATCTTGGATGTAGGTCCTTGGCTTTCATGACTTCAAACACTTCTTTCCAGCTCGTTCTTGCCTGCAAGGTTTCTTTTGAGAAATCAGCTCATAGTCTTATGGGAATTCCTTTGTAGGTAACTCTCTTCTTTTCTCTTGCTGCTTTTCAGATTCTCTGCTTATCTTTCATCTTGGGTAATGTAATTATGATGTGTCTTGGTGTGCTCCTCCTTCAGTCCAATTTCTTTGGGTCTTTATGAGCTTCTTGGACTTCATGGAAGTCTATTTCCTTTGCCAGATTGGGGAAAATTTCTTTCATTATTTTTCCAAATAAGTTTTCAATTTCTTGCTCTTTCTCTTCTCCTTCTGGCACCCCTATGATTTGGATGTTGGAACGTTTAAAGTTGTCCCAGAGGTTCCTAAGCCTCTCCTCATTTTTTTTGAATTCTTGTTTCTTTATTCTGTTCTGGTTGGATGCTTATTTCTTTCTTTTGTTCCAAATCATTGATTTGAGTCCCAGTTTCCTTCCCTTCACTGTTGGTTCCCTGTGTATTTTTCTTTATTTCACTTTGCATGGCCTTCACTTCTTCCTTTATTTTGCATCTGTACTCAATCATTTCTGTGAGAATCCTGATCACTAGTGTTTTAAACTCTGCATCTGATAGGTTGGCTATCTCCTCGCTGCTTAATTCTTTTTCTGGAGTTGTGATCTGTTCTTTCATTTGGACCACATTTGTCTCAGCATGCCTGTTAAGTTGTAAGGGGCAGAGCCTTAGGTATTCACGAGGGTGGGGCAACCCACTTTGCTGTTTTGTGGCACTGCGTGTGGGGGAGGAGTCAGAGAGGGAACAATGCCACTTGCTTGGCTCTTGCCCCATTTTCAGTCACTTTTCCCGCTATTTACAAGCAAATTGGGCCCTTCTGGTGCTGATCCTGGGTGGGTGGGCTTATATACATTCTAGGACCCCATGGGCCCCTCCAATGTACTCTCCTGTGAGACTGGTAGTTTCTCTACCCCCCCTGCCACTGCAACCCCCACAGGTTTTCACTGCCAGAGTTTTTGAGGCTTTAGTTTCCCTCATTGGAACCCTGGGTTACATGGTGTGTCTTGCTCCCCATTTGTTCCTCCCAGCTTGTCTGCACTCAGATGTGGGACTGCCTGGATCATTGCCTTGCTGCCTATCTCTGCTCCTCCTACCGGTCTGGATGAATGTTTCTTCCTTAATTCCTTGGTTGTTGAACTTCCATACAGTTCAATTTTCTGGCAGTTCTGGTTATTTTTTGTTTTTAAATTTGTTGTTGTCCTTCATTTGGTTGTGTGAGGAGGCAAAGCATATCTACCTATGCTTCCATCTTGGCCGGTAGTGTTATCCTACAACTTCTTTCATTAGAACTATGCACTCAAG
>VMDR010006555.1:0-44891 GCA_007922815.1 Macrotus californicus | reverse complement strand
ACTCAATAATATAACTCTCTTTGCATATATATAAATATTTACATCTCTATTCCAAATGACTACAAATACTATAATTTATTTAATCAATTTTTTATTTTCAGATTGTTTCAGTTTTTACTCAGAAATGTGGCCTGAATATCTCAGGCTTTACTCAACAGTGAGTACAAATATAATCTCAGTAACATTAGTTTCCTAAATATAATAACTCTAAAGCCCCAACTTCCATAATTTTCAAATTTCCTCCTCCTTAGGTATTTTCAAGTGTCCACAGGAGTGCTTACCTGTGTCAGTGGATTGGTCCTGGCTATTGCGTGCTTCTACGACCAGCTGAGCCAATGGGACGGATGCGTCTCGAGCCTGATTGGTCCACAGCGATGCACTTTGGGCTGGAACTTTGCTCCTGTCATACCAGCTTATCACCATGTTCTGAAAATCTGCTATCCCAGATGTTGGCACAACGAAAATACCATTTTGAAGTCCATTAATACTTACTTCAAAAGTTGATCATCTTCATTGCTGTTACCACCCCCTCAGAAGTGAGACAGAAACTGAATCTCTGCTCTGCTCAGCTAGGTTCCATAGTGAGCCCAGCCATCCCGTGTTGAGTGGAAGGAACACTCTCATTCTTACACAGCTTCTTTCTCTGAGTGTTCACCTGCACCCCCAGTAGAAGCTAGAATGACCAACCATTTCAGTACTTTCCCAATTTTAGCACTAGAAGTCCCATAGCACTAGAAGCACTAGAAGCACCAGGAAACTCCTCAATCCCCAGCAAAAGGAATGGTAAATCGCTAGTGGATGGATTGGTGCAGGGGCTGGTGTCAGCCAACTTGCTGTGTTTAGAACTACTGCTTATTTCTAATGACTAGGCCCTGTGTCTAAATCTCTCTTGCTTTTTCCTTTCTGCTAAAACTAATTTTAGGATCCTCCCCTCTGGTTTCCACGGGGGCCACAGGCACCAGATGTACCTGTATATATCTCAAATTTTAAAAAACTATAGTGTTTCAATTATTTATCCTCAGGAAGTTCTTCCCCTCCTCACTTAGCCTTGTGTTCAGCCTCTTAAAGTAATAGATGCACATGCACATATGGTGGGAGAGATGTTGCCTGACCACACTAAGCAGAACTTCTGGAATCCCGTCGCTTTTACCTTAACACCCTGATGAACCTCTTGTACTTGAGGTCTATGCATGAGTCAGATTGTTTCTTTAGGCTAAACCCCACAAAATGTCATTGCCTTTTGATTTTTGATACATATGACCTGAGGGCCCTCCAGAAATCTATTCCAATGCACTTCGGTGGAGGGGTATTTTTTAAAACCATGCAAATTCATGTCTTGGATGAAAAGAAGCTCTGACTTGTTTCTAGGTTAACAGAGTGCATTCCATGCCAGAAAGTCCTTGTCAGAGGGTAATAGAAGAGGCTAGGAGAGGAGGGCTGAGGCAGAACAGCTCCAGAGTTACCTGAAAGGCCCTGAAGCTTTACTAAGCCCTTTGCTCTCAGTGCTTTGTGGTTACTAGGCAGCACCTTGTCCTAGAACATCCATGCAGTCCCCCTGGCATAATGCTTTCTCCTTCACTCAGGTCCAAATCCCTGCAGGCTGTACAGGCAGGCCCCTGACAGGGAATCTGCACTTGGAAGGAAAATGGAGGCTGGAAAATTTCTACTTGGACTTGCTCTTGTTTCTCTGTAGATTTCCACAAAAACTGTGACTGTAAGCTCCCAGGAAGTAAAAATGGTGAGAAACCCGGACACTGGTCACCATTAGCCGAATGAAGCTGTTGCCTAGTTAGTTAGACAGCACCCTGAGGTGGTGTGGGTCACACAGCCTTGGATAGAGTTGCAGAAGCCATGTAGGAGACTGATCAGTGTTACTGACAGGGCTTTGGGCCTCATACAAGGCCTGGTTAACAACCCTGTGAGCTGCCTTGGCCAGACCCCTAATGAAGGGATGGCTCAGTAGCTATGGAGTCAGGCAGGGAACCGTGAAACCTGGGAGCCTGGAGATATCAACTGACTTCATCCCATAAAGTATATTCAATATATACTCTGGGACAAAAAAGCACAACAGATATATGCCAAGGCCATGTCCCCTTCTATCCTGTTTCGAATCCAAGTAAAGAGCATGTAAAGCATTCAACATAAAGAAGATGCCATATTTGTGTGAACAATTTATAATTCTCCTCATGCAAAAGTTCCTGGCAGTGATATGTTCCTCACTGGGCACTATGGGAAGCAAACCAAAATTATCATTAGATCTGAGAGCACTAAATAGACATACATTAACATGATTAACCATCCAAGCTAACTAATAAAAGACCCAATTCTCTCAACAGTCCTACAGAGTCCAGGGCAGGCAGATGGTCCGGATCCTAGTCTGAGCTGGCTGAGAGTCTCCAATCAGAAACTAGGCTTCCAGGGTGCTTCCAATTTGCTCATTCAAAACATTCAAGTCCACCCTGAGCTTCCTAAACTTGAATGAAAAACACAGGATCACAAATTCTCTGCAATGAAGATCGTGGCTCAGACAATGTTTTTATTTGGGTACTAAACCCTCCAATGTCTCCTAGAGAGAAGAATTCCCACAGGACTCAGGGGAAACCTGGTTTCTAGTCCCAGTATGTCAATTGTCCAGCTGTGTAACCATAAGCAAGTTGCTTCTCCTTTCTGAGGATCAGTTTTATGGCATTTAAAATGAAAAGTTGGAACTATATTGTTTCCTAAGATCTTTTTACCTCTAATATCATCAGCAAAATAGCTCTTGCCAAATAAATGGCTCGTATCTCTTTTGAGTTGGAGGAAAGTTAATTTTAAAACCATTGGTTGACTTTCTGTAGCCATCATCTGGAAAGCCCCATGCTGAAATTCAGATTCACCTCTTTGCCCTCCATTGCTTCCCTATTGTCCTGGTTGGTCTTTGGCAATGGCAATTTTCCAAGACCTGTGGAAACATACAAAACCAACTTTTACAATGGCAATGGCCAAAGAAAGAGCAGTCTTGCTCCTTTTGTGCCATTCTTTGGGTTTCTCTGGTCTCTTGGAATGCAAATAAAATGACCTTTTATCACCTTCATTTCCACACTCTATATTTTATGCTTTTCTAAAGTAGCTCTCCTCTAGAATGCAGATTTTACATAGACAGATACTGACTCCAACCTTCTCCAAGCTCCAAATGAAAGAAGCACTCATATTGGTTATAACATTGTCTCCTGGTTTCCAATGTGGATGTTGAGAAGTCAGCTGTCAATTTGACACGTCAGTAACCTGTCTTTTCTCTGGCTACTTTTAAGGTTTCCCCTTTATATTTGATGTCCTGAAATTTCACTAAAGTTTATCTAAGAGTGGATTTCTTTTCATTTATCCTGCTTGGAATTCCTTTGGCTTCCAGAATCTATGATTTCATTTCTTTCATCGAATATGGAAAGTGCTCAGACATTCCCTCTTTGCATATAGCCTGTTCTGCATTTTCTCTATTATCTCCTGAATTATGACTAGTCTATGTCAAAATTTTGTACTCTGTTCTCTGTAACTGTTAATGTTTCATTCATAGTTTTTCATTTCTTTGTCCTTCTGTGCTATATTTTGGGTGATTTGCAGATCTAACTTCTACTTAGTCAATTGTTTTTTTCAGCTATATTTAAACACAGAACTTTGTATTGTCCATAGAATTTATTTAAATTATTAAAATTATTATTGCTAGAAGTATTTTTGGTTCTTTCTCAAGTGTACTTTGTCATATGTTCAGTATCCTCTTTTATTTCTTTAAAAATGCTGTTGTATAATATTATTCTTTATAGTTAATATCTAAAATTCTGATATCTCCATGTTTTGTGGGATTCACTCATCATCTTCGGTTGTCTTTTGCTCATGTTTGCTTGTTTTCTCATGTTTTTAGTGATTCTTGAATCATCTCATATTCCCTGAGGATTATGTCCTTCAAAGAAGGGCATTATCAACATGGGATTAGTTTTAAGCAAATTTTTAATTTGGGGTTTTTAGGCCATTGAGATAGTATAAATTTTTGTCCAAATTTCCAAAGCTAAGGCCCAGGCAGACAAATGTCCTTCTGTGAGACAAGTCCTCCTACAAAGAGAGCAGCTATTTAGAGGTAATGGTTTGTTCAAAACCCCAGGCTTTGTCTCTGATTCCCCATGGATGTGGCTCTAGGCCACCACTATCATCATTGAATTTGGGAAAATGCTAGTTAGGCTGGTTTTAAAATGAGATCTGTCCAGAAAGTATCCAGCCATGCACTATAAAAAATAGACATTTATTACAGGATACAAGATACAAGAAACATTGTACATGGGACAATGATACCTCAGTCCCCTTCAAAGAGGGCACTTTGGGACCTCACACAGTTCTCCCAGCATCTCTTCCACTGTTCAGAACACTCTGTAAAATCTTTTGTTGGAATCGCCATCAGCTACCCAATTGTATTTTCCTGAATCTCATGAATGGTTTGAAATATCTTACCTTTCAAAGGTGATCTTAGTTTTGGGAAAAGCCAGAAGTTGCAGGTTGCCAAATCTGGGCTGTAGGGGGGCTGAGTCACCTGGGTCACCAGTCTTTGTTGATTGTAGCCCATATACATTCAACATTCTCAGGTGTTCTGCTTGTTGCAGGCCTTCCAGGATGTGGATCACTTTCAACAGATTCTCAACCATCTTTGAAGCATTTGTGCCACACTTTTATTTGCACTGCACTCATTGCATCGTCCCCAAAAGCCTTCTGAATTGTCTGAATAGTTTCCACTGAGGAATGCTCAAGCTTAACACAAAATTTGATGCAGATTCGTTGCTCTGTCATTTTGGATGCTACGGCCACACAGTACACATTCTCATTCAACAGCATCTACTGTCCCCACTAACTAGTACAGTGAAGTTGTCATTGTTCACACATGTGCATTCCAGTCCACTCTCCTTGGCTGTCAGGTTGTATCAATGGCATGCAAACCATTGTTGTCGTATTAACAATGGCTGGACTTTTCGGGGACCGACTGTGTATGTCCACAGTTTCTTCAATGCTTCTCCCATCAAATAGTGAAACCTAATTCTCCTCCCCTTGACCATGGGCTGAACTTAGTGACTCTCTTCTAATGAATATAATATGATGATTTGATGTTGTAGGGCTTAAGACTAGGTCATAAACATTGTGGCTTCCCCCTTGCTCTCCTTGGATCATTCACTGTAGGAAAAGCCAGCTGCCATGTGGTCAGGACGCTCAGTTAGCCCCTATGGAGAGGCACACATGGCATGGATCTGCGGCCTCCTGCCGAGTGCCATGTGAGTATGTTGTCATGGAAGCAGGTCCTCCCGCCCCAGTCAAGTCTTCAGAACACTGTGTCTATGACCATTATCTTAACTGCCATCTTCGAACCAAAAACCACCCAGCTAAGCAGCTCCAAAATTCTTGACTCCTATTTTTTTAAAAATACTTATTACATTTGATCTAGTGTTTTGGGAGTTCTTTCCTGGGAAGCAGGTTTTGCACATTGCCTGGCATATTTCTGAAAACAAAGCTCCTCACATTTATTACTAAATCCTCTTACCTAACCTAAACCCAGTTAAGTGGTTTATTAACTTCATTATGTAGGTTAAGGAGGCAATTCAAAGAAGCTAAATATTCTCCCCAAGGTTACATCACAAACAAGTAATGCAGTGGGGTCCTGAACCCAAATATGGCAAATTCCAAACTCCATGCTTCTTTCAAAATCACAAGTTGAGAATTGAGAGCATTGTTGTCATCTAATCTAGCTGTCTATCCACTGGGAATATTTTGTTTGAGAAGCAGTAGGTGAGACGAAATAGAGACAGAAGCTGGAAGTCCTGCCATCAGTGTGTTAGGGCATGGGGGACTCTGGTGAGCCTTTAGTAGACTACCAACACTTCTTTGGAAAGGTCCTTTGGCCCCGGAGCTGTCTCCTCTTCTACTTCCCCAAGTGTTTCCTGGAAACCTACTGCAAAGAACAGTCTTGAGCACTGTTTGCCTCCTCTCTGTGTGTTCTCTAGGGGGACTGGGTTGCCCATACGGCTTCCATTACTGCTCATTCATGGACAACTCCTTGCTCTCCTTAAAGTCCCACCGCTCTGTCTTTCCCTGGCTTGTCTTCCAGTTATCAGCTAGAAGGTTGCATGATCAAGTGATGAGCTCATAATAGCACACACCCAGTAGGCAAGTAATTTAACTTTCCTAAGCCTCAGATTTCTCATTTACAAAATGGGAGCAACAGTGCTTATCTTTTCTACTTGTGAATATTAAACGTTATAAAGTATATAAAACCAATGCTTGGCACATAGTAAATCCCGAATAAATGATAGGTATCTAGAAAGTTTAAGACATTTGGTTGATGTTGTTGGTGACATAGCATGCGATCGGGAAATGTTCATTTTTATGTATTTTTCAGGCTCACATTTCATCATAACACAGATGTAATTTCAGCGAAAGCAACAGGAGGAGAATATAGAAAGCCTTTCCTATGGCCTCTATCAACCCTGGGATTTAACAACATCAAGAGGGCTATTTAGACAGTTTAAGGCTACATATTTGCAGATGGGATTTTAAGGGTGAAAGCCCATTTGTAACCCTAAGGTGTTTAAATAACCCTGTAATTTGAACTAAATTCCCCTTGCAATATCTTAACTCCTCCAGGCTCCTGTCTGCCAATCCAAGCCCCACTTCCAGGACCACCTGTCAATTGCTGGAATGGCTGGGGTTTTGTGGGGCTCCCAGCTGTAACCTGATCTCCACAACTGTTCAAGGGATGCTGCAGCTGCCACAAAATTTTTCAGTTTTAGTGATGCACAGTAGCTGGGGTTCAATGGCATGCTTCTGGAAAGTTTCCATTCATTCACTTACTCATTCACCACACATATTGTGTGCTTACTTAGGGCCGGGCCCTGTGCTCACTATGCAGTGGGAATAAAAAGGGAGTAAAATAGGGCCTCTGTTTTCAGGGACTCACAGGTTAGCAGTGGGCATAGACAGACAACAACATATTACAAGACAGTATCATGGTACAGGAATAGAAGTGGACACACACCCGAGAGAAAGTGATTGACCGTCGAAGGTGAGAGGAGACAGAAGAAGGGAGATTCCCCACAGTAGTGACATTTGGGTTGGCCAATAATCATTTCTCTTGGCTACCTAATCCTTTTCTAGTTCCCAAGTCATTGTCAAACAAGTTCCTAGTTTCTTATTTACCTCATTTCTGCACCCATATCTCCCACCCTCAACACCCACCCAGAGGCCCTTTGAGTTCAACATTAAATCCTGCTGTTTCTTCTTCTGTCTGCCTTCTCCCTTGCACCACTTTGGTCTAGGATATAATCGCTGCATACCTGGACTCCAGCCTCCCAATTAGCTCCCCTTTCTTCAGCCAGCGTGGCTCCCCTCTCGTCTATTGGATACACATCATCGAGAATCATCTTCCTCCAGTGTCACTTAGATCACATCATTCTTCTATTCACATGCCCATAAAAGCTCCCTGCTGCCTCCCAAATCATATTAAAACTGCTCTAGTCTTGGGCTGCAAGGCCCACTACCAATTAGCCCGGCTTTACCTAACTGCCAGCCATTCCTGCTCAGCTCAGGTGGACATGCTTCGCTCTAGCCAGGCACAGCTCTTCCACCTGCTTCTTTCCAGCTGCCCTGCCATCCTGAGGTATGAGGCTGAGATCACACTGTGTGTTCCTACTAATGTGTGTGTTGGCGGGGGCGGGGGGGGACGTGTTTGCAGGAAAGAGAGAAGAGAAGCCAACCCTCCCTCGACATTTTATTATAGGGGAAGTCTATAAATATGAGCACCAGGGGTTGAGATGAAAGAAAAACCCAGGAGAGAGAGGTGTGGACGGCTGTCATGTGGGGAGAGGCCACAGACCAGTGCTCTGATGCTGGGTGGGAAGCTGAAGGGGTGTGCAAGCAAACCCCAAGTGCCTCTGCTAATTGTGTTGCCCTGTCTCCCTGCCTTCCTTCAGGGGTGCTCGGCCTTATCTTTTCTGGGCTGATCTCTCAAGTCCCTCTCACCTGTAAACTGAACCAGGCCACTGCTTACAATTCCTCTTGGCTTTCTCTAAGGTAGAATACAGCTCTAGCGTTTTACTCAGAAGGCCATGATCTAACTCTGCCTCCTTCTCCAAAGTCATCTCCCGTCACTGTCCTCTTTCCTCACTCTGCTCCAGGCGCTGTGGTTGTCCTTCCAGTCTCAGGAATAGTCCAGATTCTCCTATCACAGGGTCTTTGCGTATGCTGTTCCCTCTGCCTGACATTTTCTTGATCACATTCCACACCTGGCTGACCCTTTTTATCCTTCAGAATCTCAGCTTCCATATCCCATTCCCTGATCACCTCCACTACGATCCTCTATGACAATAATACTCTGTACAGTCCTTTCATCATACCAGTTATAGTGCATAAATCTACATGGGATCATTTGTTTTCTTGTTGATTTGTCACCTCCACTAGTAGACTGCAAACTCCTTGAGGCAGGAAACCATTTGTCTTGTTCACTGATGTGCCCCTACAAAACGCCTGGCCCAGAGCAGGAGCTGAGCCCTTGCTAGCCCAACATCATCTGGGTTTCTCCGAAGCACAGGCATCCTGTGATTGGTCAAGAGGAAACACTCTGGTGCTCCAGGAAGCTTTCCGCAAAAATGCCTCGTGTACACCCAATCCACCAGATCACTCTATCTTGCCTTTCAACATCTGTTCAAGAATCTTCAACTTCCAAGACAGCTTTCCAAATTAACCCTTCCCGCGTCTAGTCCAGGACCTGCAAATTCAAATGCCTGCAGAGACCAGGCAAGCAATTGAGAGGGCTGGGCCATGGGGAGGGTCACAGAGAGTGCTGCCAACTGCAGAGCTCTGTCCCTTGTAAAGAGAGGTAGCTCCAGGGGGTGTTATATTCAAGAAAAGCAGGCCCCATAATATTAGATTTTCCAACTTTTCAAAAGAAATAAAAAATGTGAATTTCTATATGAAACATTTGGATTTTTAATACATAGTAGAGGCATATTTCTACACTCTCTCTCAGCCTGATGGTCAACTTCTGCTCTATTCTTTCAAGAAAGTTGATCGGCACTTGCATTCCTAAGTGGTGGGCACACTTATACTCTGAACCTTGTATTGTGTCCTGGAGCCAATGCCAGGCTTCTCCTGAGGGCAGAAAGTATGCCTTTGTCTTCTGTGCAATCCCTCCAAATCACCTAGTGAGCACGGCACACTACTCTCCCTGTCAACGCTGGGGCTAACAAAGCATTTCTTATGAAGGCAGCAGACGGCTTTGCTGTTTTGTGAACAGAAGCCTTGCCTATTACACTCAGAAGCTCGGCACGTCACGCAAGGCTCATATATTCTGTTCATTAGGCCTTCATCCCTCAATCAGTGGGAGAGTTCCAGACTCTCCCCACCTGATCCATCCTCCTGCCTTAATGCCTTGTTGAAAGGTATCCCCGTCCTTTGTTCTAAATTCCAATCTCTTTTGTGCTATGATGGTAATGTTAACTTTGTGATTGTGCATAAGTCAGCAAACCAGAGTAGTGCCTTATTCATCCAGCGTCATCAGGAAATGAGGTGTTTCACATAATTAAATTGTCCAGATAACTAGTGTTAGCCAACATTTTAAAAAGAGTAAATGGAAACATCCCCAAATGGATTACATAACCTCTTACCTTCTTTGTTTTTAAATTATTTTATATCATTTCTTTTTCAGAATACAGACAAAAGAATGGAGAGTGATAATTAAGTTTTCCTCCCAACCCAGCACCCCAGCCTCCCTCCTGCCCATCCCCAGCAGAGGCCTCGTTACCACCCTCACCAGGTTACAGGGTATCTCCTTCCTCAGGGAGTTTATACATACACAAGCACATTTTTTTAAAATCAGAAAAGGACCTGCTATGACTCTATACTGCACCTTGCTTTTTAAAATCATTTCTTGGTCATTCCTCATCATCCGTACATGAAGAGTTGCCCCATTCTGTGTAACGGCAGCATCCTGTTCCGTTGTGTAGGTGCAGCAGTGTATTCAGTTAGGCGGATCCTGCTGTATGGGTGCGGTCCCCTACTGACAGGCATCTCATTGTTCCCAATCTTTGGCTATTACAAAAAATGCTGCAGTTATCGTCTCTCTATTTCCTCCATTGTGCACATGTTCGAGTATCCCCGTAGCTTAAATTCCCAGAAGACAATCGCTGAGTCTCAGAAAGGATGCGCGCATTTGTGATTTCGGTATAGCTATTGTTACACTGCGCTTCATGGAGTTCACATCAGTTTTCTTCTCTTGCCATCACCGAGTGAGCAGACCTATTCCCTAACAGCTTCATCAGCACATTATGTAACCAGACTTTCATTGGAAGTTTTGTCAATTAGTGAATGAAGAATACTAATTCAATTACTTAAAAAATATCCTTTTGTGGATGTGGCTTTTTATAATGTGTTCTTTGTCTCTCCTCACATGGTTCAGCTTGAATTTCACTTTGACATTAGGATTGCAACACATGCATTCTTATTCTCTCCACTTTTCTTATAAATCTTTGTCTATCCTCTTTTTTTTTTAACTAAGAGACTTTATTTTTTAGATCAGTTCCACGTTTCCAGAAAGACTGAAGAGAAAGTGGAGCTCCTATATTCCCCACTTCTGTCCACCCACTCCCTCAACTTCCTCTATGATTAATGTGTGGTACATTTGTTAAAACGGATACATTATTATGAACTAAGTTGTGTTTGTGTTTTGATAAATACATGTCATGTATCCACCTTACAGTATCATGCAGAATAGTTTCACCCCCCTAAAATCCCTCTGTGCTCTGGCTGTTCATCCCTGCCCCCACCCCCGACCCCTGGTAACCACTAATATCTTTACTGTCTTCACAGCTTTGCCATTTCCAGAATGGCGTATGGTTTGAATCATATAGTGTCCACCTTTTTCAGATTGCCTTCTTCCATGTAGCAGTATGCATTCTGTGTCTTTTCATGGCTTGGTAGCTCATCTCTTTTTAGCACTGAATAATCCATTGTCTGGACGTACTATAGTTTATTCATCTATTCTCCTATCGAAGGACATGTTGGTTGCTTCCAATTTGGAGTAATTATAAATAAAACTGCTGTAAACATTCATGTGGAGGTTTTTACGTAGACATGAGCTTTCCATGTACAATATGTGGATAAATACCTAGGAGCATGTTTGCTGGACTGCATGGTAAGGCTGTTGACATGCTGTTCTCCACGGTGGCTGTACATTGTGCATGGCCACCAGCTCTGAAAGAGAGCTCCTGTTGCTACACATTCTCCCCGGCACTTGGCGTTGTCAGTTGTCTGGGCTTCAGCTATTCTAATAGGTGTGTAGTGATAGCTCATCGTCTGCAATTCCCTAATGACGTATGATATTGAACATCTTTTTATATGTTTATTTACTATCGTCGGGGGCAGGGAAACTTTTCCCATAACCCTATGTTTCTTCTGACATGCAGCAGATTAACAGGAAAAAAATCAACATTTGATACCTGCACACAGGGAATTTACATAAGCATAAAAATTCCAAAGGCAAAATTCGGTATATATGTCATTTTGGACAAACGAGAAAAGGGGAGGAAGGGGGAGTCTTAGACTTCTTAAGTGAAAACGGGCACTTAGCAGGGAGCTGGAGAAAGGGGCAAACAAATTCCTGCTAAGCGATTCAGAAACAATGGAACACCGAGCAAATCTAGCTAACCCCCCTCCTTCTCCCGACCCCGCCCCAGGCCTGGATCCTCCCTATCGATAATGCTAAGGTGAAAATGCTTAAGGTGATTATGCTAAGATTCCCTTCCTGAAGCAGGTTTTTCTTCTATGTGAATCTCTTAAAGGAGAAAAGGGGAAGGTAAAAAAACTCTTCCTGTGTTTGTTGGGCTTTAATGGATTTTAGTTTGAAATAATCTACGTGCCGGGCGGCCCATTCCAGGAACACTCGGTCCCAATCCTCACGCTGTGTTTATGTCTTTGGTGAGATATTTGTTGCCTACCTTTTAATTGGGTTATTCATTTTATTATTGTTGAGTTTCAAAAGTTTTTTTATGTTGTGGCTACAAATCGTTAATCTGATATTTGTTTCGCAAATATTTTCTCCCAGTCAGTGGCTTTCATTTGAAGCTTTATTTTGAATGAGGTTGAGTATCACTCAGTTTGTAAGGACCATTTGTATTTCTTTTTCTGGGAAATGTGTAGCCATATCTTTTGGTTCTTTCATGTTAATGACTTAATAGGCCTAACAAAATTTAACCATTATTTGAGAATTGGATCATGAATGTGAATATTGATTGCTGCAATATAATACGGTTGTCCAAACTGCTTTGCTCATTGAGTTGTTGAATTTATTTATTTTTAGTTTTCTCTTCTCTCTCTAGGTTTTAGGATATGCACTATCACTTTGCTTCCCTCACATGTCTGTCTTTCAAAACCTGTGTCCCCTCTTGGAATTTATTGCCTTTAATATCAAGAGTTTCTGCTAGTAAAACAAAACTTGTTATAATAGCCTGAGAAACCTGATTCATGGGTCCCCAGCACATGTATTTATACGTCTATTGTGGCCATTCAGGAGTCTTTATCATTTCCTCATTCTTAGCCTTCTTCAGAATATTCAGAATCATCCCCCCAAAGAATCCCTAGTTCTAGCATTCTCTGCTAGAACATTTGAGGGCAATCACAGAAGCCCTAGTTATGACTGGAGCCTATTACCCAGATGTGATATCCATATAAATATAATTGCCTTGAATAGAGGAAAACCTGTTCTCTCACTCTCTAAAGTAGCAATACGAACTTATATTTCTGGAGAACTTTGAACAAATGAACTTTGAGGGGTACCGTTGTGTGGAGGTTCAGTGCAATGCCTGTGCTCAGTGTGCCAGCGTTTCCGTGTGGCTTTGTAACTGGAGCTGCCCGGGAGTTACACGGGACGAGGACCCACCAGTCTGCTAGCCCAGCAGCTTCCCATAGATGGCAGTCGACACACTTTCTAGCCCGGCTCTCCATCTTCACTGGAATCTGGCGCCTTCAGGGGAACGAAAATGAATGCAGAAACTGTGGAGTAATAATTAGCAAACAGACTCTAGTCATTTGAAAAATTGGCAAGAAGCCTTATTAACGGAGGTTATAATAGTCATATTTTGCACTTCTAATAGGGCCTTTTATCTCTCGGCCTCCAAGATCCTGTCTGAGTCATGTAAAGGGGAGAAAAAAACAACCCCAAGGTAGGTCAGAAGTCAGGAAACAAGGCCTCTGTTTGACATTCAGTAAGGCTTTCTCATTTCAAAGTGAAGGTAGACTGTCTCTGATGCATTTAAATACCAGGAGTGCGTGCTAGTTTGAAAAGGAAAGTCAAGCAATGCAGTGCGAGATAAACTGCACGTTCCTGGGTTAGTACAGACAGTGTGCTTTTCTCAAGTTGTTTTCCTATTAAAATAGCAGCAGAGCTTTAAATACTTTGCTTCCTATAAACCCATGAGCAGCATTATTATTCACAGTGCCCTAGACAAATTGAGAAAGCATTTTTATATCCTCTTCCGTGTATCAAGGTGTAATTATCAGCACATCCTTGTATTTATTCCTACGAGGCTGGAATAAATACTGTAGCTGATGGATATCAGTCCCGTGAACTTGGTATCATTCATTCGTTATCTCTGGCAGTGGAGGCAGCAGAAGAAAACGAC
The DNA here is from genome assembly GCA_007922815.1 of Macrotus californicus. NCBI lineage: Eukaryota > Metazoa > Chordata > Mammalia > Chiroptera > Phyllostomidae > Macrotus > Macrotus californicus. The sequence continues at coordinate 31,212 of VMDR010006555.1, read as the reverse complement.
TCCTAACATGTATACACAGCAAAAAGCCTTCAATCTACAAGATATGGCTGTCCTCCTTGTCCCACATCCAACCTGCATCTCCAATTTTCCACGTAAACTCCAGATCTATTGAAATCTTGGAACATTAAAATTCTCCTTCATTGTTGTCAAGGTTTAGTAACTTGACAACCACAAGACAGACACCCTGACTATTCGAGGGAACGTAGGTTTGGGAATAAAGAAGAGCAGCTTTTCCTGGTACATTAAAATTTGCTTGGGGCTTAGTAGGAAGAATGTGTTTTATAATAATCATTTTTTGGCTGTGTGACTTTGACTTTGGGCAAGCTAATGAACCTCTCTGAGCATCAGTTTCTTCACTGTAGTAATATCCACCTCATGAAAGATGGCTAAAGGATTGAATGAAATCATGAATGTAAAAGCATTTAGCACAGCACCTGTCAGTAGGTTTTCAATAACTATTAGTCATTAAGAGAGAGAGACAGACAGAGAGATCCAGATTTCCACTGGGTTCTTCTGAGCCTCAGAGATTTAGGTAAATTGGTTCCAATCTTCCAATTCTGAACCCATCAGTCCTCCTTACAATTCCTTCAAGTTCATGACCTCACATCCTCTTGATTTCTTTGAATTCTTACAAATCCTAGAGTCTCAGGTTAATTCAATGCCTGGCCAGCTAATACATAGGAAAATGGCTTCCATTTTACACATGAAAAAAAAATTCCATCCTCTCTCACAAATAGTGTGAATCTGGTCAATTGAATGGAGATTTACATTTGAGAAGAGATCAGATCTTTCACCTCTGGGCTTTCTGGCTTTCTGTCATTCTCCTGATCCCCCACTATGCTCTACTATCTTCCAAAAGCATCTTACAACCTGGAACTCAGACACCCCTGCAGCCCCAGGCCTGGGAGGTGTAGCCTGGTCCCTCCCTACCCTCTCTAACTGCTTTCAGGTGGAGAACAGCTCACCCTGACCAACTGGGTTGTTTCAGCCTCCCTGGGATTTGGGGAAATACAACTTCTTTCCTATTACCTTTTTAATTCACTATAAAACTCAGTAGTCAATATTCTCATGGATAATGCCATTTCCTTAATTCTGTGCAATAATCTATTTCCTACATTTATATATAAGAGCATATTTCTACATCATAGCTATTCTTTTAAGAATTACGTAGTTTTGTTTTTTAGAATTTTAACGTTTGTATATAAAGATTTTTCTGATAATTGCATTCATCTTTGTCTGATTTTTTTCCACCCAGAACACAAATTCATCTTTTCCTGGTGGTCCTGAGTCATCAGTGTGCATGACTGTGAGAACACCCTGCCCTCTGGGGTATTGATTGGGCTGCACAGGGCTCTCTGCTCTAAATGCCCCAGATTCTTGTGTGTTTGGAGTTACTGTGTCTGGTTGTTGAGTTTTTCTTTTTTTTCTCTACTCTTGTCTCCTTATCTTTTTTTGCTCTCACCACTGTATACTGTCTCCAGCAGTAATCCTTCATTATAGCTTCCTTTTGCAGCTTCCAGTCGAAAACAAGGCAAACACTAACGGTGGTTTTAGAATCAAGACCACTGGCCTAGAATCCCTCAGAACTTTCTGTGAGCCGAGCAGGGGAGCTTTGATACGGAGACTCTTCTAGATAGATTGAGTAGCTCAGTTCTCTTTTTGCTCAGCTCTCCTGGTTCTTGAATGGTTTTTAGATTATCTAAATTGTAGGAGAAATGATCTGAGAAGAGTGATATGTTGCTATATTTTTTCCCATTGGTCTCATTTTTTAACTCCAGATCAGTGATGTCTGAGGGCTGAGGTCCGGCTGGTTCTCAGGGAGCCCTTCCAGGGAGCTTGTGCATTGGTGGGCGGGCCCCTGGCCCTAGATTATACCGCTCTAAGACTTAAGGAAGGTTATGTATGATGAAAACCTTAAATCAAAATATTTCCTGTGAAGGGAAAAATAATCACATCAACAAAAGAGAATCAATAAGGCCAGATAATTTTGGGTAACCAGTTTGTATTCTCATTTTACCGTGCTGTCATAGTTTAAGGAAATTTTCCTTTATCCATCCCTCCTTCCTTTGTCTCTACTTCTTTCCTCTCTCCCTTCTTTCCTTTATTTGTTTCCAAGTAAGTGATTCTCTTTTTTACTGAAGGCAAGGAAAGAGAGGGCACCAAAATGGTTTATAGTTAGGCTGAGACAATCAAACTATTAACAAAGGCTAGTAACAAGAAAATTTTTCCTTTCTAACTTTGAAAGTAAGTGTGCTGATTAAAAAAAAAACAAAAACAAAAAGCCTTAGTATCTCGCAGGATTTTCACAGTAGGAGCAGGTTGCTCCCAGGTTTCCCATGATTAGCCCTTGAAAATTAAGCCCTTCCTATAGTTCAGGAAACAGTAATGATTCCTCTCTCACAGTGTGTGAGATTTCAGGGACAAGGATGACAACAAGGAGACTGTACATGACTGTCATTCAGACAGTCTCTGGCTGCAGAACATGGCATAGGAGAGGGGACCAGACTAGGCACCCTGAGTCCAGGCCAAGTTTGTGTCATTCCTGAAAAGATCCTTCCTTGCAAGTCAGAACTGTACACACTGTACACTTTTTGGCCCAGTGCCATAGCAATAGAGGTCACAGCCTGGCTACCTGAGTTCAAATTCTGACCTTAGGCAAGTTCCTTAACCTCTTTGTGCCCCAATTTATTCATCTCTAAAAAGTAGGAAACACTCATGTTTACCTCACAGGGTTGCTTTAAAGTTAATAGAATTAATAAATGTAAAATCCTTAGAACAAAGCCTGAAGTACTCTGCCAGTGTCTGTCATTCTTGTGTTCAGAATAGAGACTGAGGCCCTCCAGAACAAGACACTGGAGCTATCATGTGGATTTTCAAGTTTAGGTTCTGGAGTCAGTCTCATGGGCTTTGTGCCATTTGTCCTCTCATATCCTGGCCCGGTGAGCTTGGACAAATTATTCAGCCCCTCTAAGCTTGCTTCTTTATCTGTAGAAAAAGGTTAATTATACTGACTTTCTCATAGTGCTGGTATGAGGATGAAATGTATGAGAGAACCCACAGGATGCCTGGCACACAGAAAACGCTCCATGAATGTTGGCCGTGGGGATGTGGAGGGGAAGGAGGTCCATGGTATGGCGGCCCGCCTGCTGAGCACTTTTTAAGGCAGTTTCCATATCTTCCTTTCTGAAGTGAGGGAACAGCTACAGCAGTTCTTTGGGAATCGAGGGACACAATTTGTACTATTCTTTCTGTGCTGGGTTAGGGAAAGAGAGCAGAGAAATTGAAAGCAAAATAAGACTTGGGGGTTCTGCCAAGTCTTTCAGGTAGTTGAGTTCAGACACTTCCAGAAGGGAAGTCCTGAGCTTTCCCCTGGGCACCTAGTCAGCAGTAAAGCCCCTAAGCCAGGGAGTTAAATAAATAGCCCGTATAGGACTCAGGACGCAGCGGACAAGGCCCTGGAAGACACTAAGATTCTCCTTTCTGAGTTTTCCTTTGATCCTCCTCTTCCCTGAAAGACGGCTGTGCAGGATGACTGGGGTTTGGCTTCCATTCTGCTACTTCATTCACCTAGCACATCTTCTTCCCTTTCCCTCTTGGAAGACTTCTACCTTTCTTTCATGGCCAAGTTCAAACGTCAGTCCAGAAGGCCAGTCCTCTTTAGCTGTACATGTGTGTTAGGGAGGTGAGAGAGGTTGGAAGGAGTCATGACATTTTGGAAATCACTGCTTACCTTGAACAGCTGGGATTTCTATTTGCCACAAATAAACCAGGTGAATTTTGTAGCTGTGTGACTTGCAGACTTCTTAAGTGCTTAGATGGAATGGGAAGACATTGAGTAGACAATTCAAAGTTTTTTAAGAATTGGAAGAGCTGTATCAAGTAATTAAACTTTCTTTCTGCTCAATATTGATTGTGAATATCTGCTCACAAAACAGATGCCCCTTGGGTGAAGACCCTGCCTTGCCCAACTCTGAGTCCGGCCAGCACTGCGTGCCTGGTGCAGAGGTTGTCCAACAGTACAATGGGGACAAAGCTCCCTCTATACCCTGAGCCCTCTCTCTCTTCAACTGTCACACATCTTCCAAGAGGAGCCCTCTTAAGTCACGGAAATCATCTACAACTTTTCCTGTCTGCTGACAACTGCCAAACTTATTGCCCATCTCATTTCTTCCCAAATAAATCCTTGGCCCTGGCCTATACAGTTTCCCATACAGTATAATTTTAATTCCCCTTCCTTCTCATTCAAGTTCATCAACATTCCTTTTAAAATGCTGCCCACGGAATCGAACTCATTCTCCCTTCCTCTGGCCTGCTGCCCTTCTGCCTTCTTGTCTCTTTGTTAATTGAACTACCCGTCATTTACACTGGCCACTTCGGTCTCCTTAACTACACCTCCTCCATCATCTGCCCTGTCCACCTCCCATCAGGCACTAAGTCCTATTGATTGTTCCAACTAAATATTGAACAACTATAGTAGGTATTCTGACAGTATATGGTGAGGGAATATAAATGAATAAAATTCATCACTTTATATTCATCCCTGCTACTTCTGACCTGAGCAAAGCTTTTGTTTCTGCTTTTATCTTTAAATATTTCAAATGTACAGCAAAGTTGAAAGAATTGTGATGAACACAAATACAACCTTCCCCTAGATTCATCAGTTGTTAACATTTGCTTCCTCAATTGCTTCCTCTCTCTCTCCTCCCAAAACACATTCACTCAGAAAACGAAGTGAGGAAGCTGCAGATATGTTTTATGACATACCATCTTTAAATAGTGCAATACATATCTCCTAAGAACTATGAAATTCTCCACAAATTACTTCCCACAAACACCATTAGAGTGATGACTTAGAAGCTGGGGGTTACGGGTGGGCTTTAGGGGAGGTCCACGACAACCTGTGCAGAATTGTGAACAGATGAGCAGTTTTCTGGGGAGGCAGTTCACAGCCTTCATCAGAGGCCCAAACCACCAAACAAATGCCCACCTTGCTCTTTTCCTCTTTATGCCAAGTAAGGCAGCAACATGGTCAGTGATGGATGTTCAGCTATCTCAAACTAATGATAATTCATCTGCTATCTAAAATGTATTCAATGGCTTCCTATTGGCTGCATGAGAAAGCTGTTTCTTAGCATGGCACCACTGACCTTTGTGATCATGCTTCCAAGTACATTTCCGCTCTCTTCTTTCATAGCTCCCCTCTCCCCAAAGGAAACTGGCCACCAGTCCCTATGCAGGTCACGCTGAGTTTCACCTTACCACACTCCCCCTTCTTAGCCTTGTCCCGTCGTGGCCGACTTCTACTTTTCTTTCAAGACCCAACTCAGTTGCCATTGCCTCTGGGAAGCCTGCCCCAATGCTCTTCCCAGTTACTTCTGCCTATAATTTGTGTATTCTTCTGTTATATTATTTATCACATGTACTATGCTTTATTTGTTTAAGTAGCTTCATCCTCAGTGGCACTGTGAAGCACACAGCATATGAATAAATGGATACATGATGAAAGGGTCACACAGTTCTTGGCTGATCGCCTGAACTTCTAACCTTCCTGCCTGTTCTGTTCTCTGAGGCATTCTGACTTGGTGGGCCCTCCTGGTCTCAGATCCCTGTTTTGCCTTCAGCAAAGGCTTCTGTGTCTCACCCCGTGTGATGCTCTTGGCTCCTCTCATTTGGCAGATTACCCCATATCCATATCCCTATTGTCCCTTGGCTGTCCAAATTCAATCCCTTGAAAAGACAACCCTGCACTCATCCACGATAAAGATTCCACAAGATTTAGAGGGGTAGAGACACCAGGAAATGGATGTCTGTCCTGGCACTGGGACACCCGGAAAAGAATGACATGAAGCCAGTTCCAAAGCCCTGTGAAAAAGTACTAAGCCGTACTGTAGGGCTGCTACTACTTGGAATAGAACATGATGCTGTGGTGGGCTGAACTAGAAAAGCTGGCATTGGAGAGGTGACAAGTACCCTGGCAACCTCCCTGCACAAGCCTGAGACTGTTTGCTTTGATTTTTCCAGGGTGACTCCATTGTGCCTTTCCAACATTGGTACTAACACTTCTAATCGAGAAATCAGATCCTGACTTGCAAGGATGGCAAGCAGCTGGCCTGTTGGCCGGGATCCAGATCCGCAGCACAGGTAAGAGACCTGCATTGTTATTACTCCAAAGCCTAGTGTGTTAGAGTGAAACAGCAATTGGTTGGTGTAGGAGGGGTGGCCCTTCTATTGTGATTCTACCAGCTTGTCTGAGTGATTGCCAAAAAGGAGTCTCAGGAGGGGTTGGGGATTCTGAGGAGAGGGGTTGGGACACCTGCTGAGCCTCCAGTTCCCCGCAGCCCCCCAGCAGCCGTGGGCCTGTGCTGGAAGTGCAAAGGCTGTGGAGCGGCCTGCTGCTGTCAAGGCCCACCTCAGCGGGCAGCGCCCTGCTTCTCCTGCTTCCCTGGTGGGCTGGTCCCTGTGGGATGTTAGCCCATCTGCTTTCAGAAATGTGGCCACCCCAGCCCCCTGCCCCCTGTGGCTGTCTTCCTCTCCCCCAGCGGGAGCATCTGGGCCCCTGGTGAGTGATGCTTCTGAACGGATTCAATCCCCGGTGCTCCAGTCGGAATGCATTACCAGGCAGGGTGCATCAGCTCGGCGATTTGGTTTCCACAATAAATCTCCTTGCTTTCATGAGTTTAAATCAGACTTTAAAACATCGCCCTTAATGTTCTTTTAATGCAGTTTTCTTCTGAATGAGTTCCCTTTAGGTCCAGTCCTTGTCATTAATACACTCTCTTGGCAAACGAAGAAGGGCTTCTTCGAGGAAAGCCCTGCCAGTTTAGGAAACCAGTTGAATTGCCTTGGTGATGCCAGGAGCTTCTTTTGCATTTTACAAGGACACTTGAGAAAACAAAACTCTCTGACCGTAAATTTAATTTTCTTTTGACAGCCCCAGTGTCTCTGCAGCCCCAGAAGTTATCCATTACTTCTTTCTTCTGTAATTAAAAATCAAGGGGGGAAATGTACAGGATTAACAAGTTCTAATTTTCATTGATGAGCTCTAAGAGCTTATCAATAATGGGATCAGAAAAGCCGCTCCCCCTAAGCTGTATTTTTCCAGGACATCTGATTTTGATGGAGAATCTCGCTTAGGATGGAAGAATACTGATCTGCCAAGGAGCCCCACTGCCAAAGTCAGGAAGCAAGGGTGGGGCAGGCCAAGCGAGTGTCTAGCAGGAGGGAGCAAGAGAGCGGCCTGGGCTTGCAACTCTTACAGACTCAGCATTTGGGCTCGGGGGAGCTGATTACAGGGAAAGATTAAACAGCCTGTCATTCACACACATGTTCCTTCTCTATGGATGGCTTCTGCAGGAAAAGGGGCTTGCACGTATCTGCTTAGGGGAAGAAAGATCCTTCCAATTAAGAGAATATTGGTGGTAATTCCTTTTGAGTTATACATTTGTAGATATAAATACTTTATCAGGGGATGGGGCATCCATCCTGTTTATGAACCACAGGGAAGTAGCTGCACATGGGTTTCTCCGAGACACACTGAGCTGATCGATAGTGTCTGGGCTGTGTCATTTCAAAAGCTGTGACATACAGGTTCCCAATGAATGTGACAGGCATGTGATGGGAAGGAGCTGTCAAATTGATATGCACAGGTTCCACAAAACTCCCAAACAATCAGGGGCAGAGCTATTCAGCTAAGATTCTTTTCTTTTTTTAAGATGGGGCAAGTAAATTAAGGTAGCACGAAGCAGGAGCCCTAGCACCTGGTCTTGAGGTTCTTCTGTAGAAGAACAGAGGTTTCTGCTCTGCTCAACAGGGGTTGGACTTATGAGTTTCAGGCAGAAATTGGATAATTTAGTTCCAAAACTTTCTTGCTTAGATCTGGAAAGTTCAGGCCCTCTCTGGAGACCAAAAAATGCACAGCATAGCAGAACAGGCCAGCAGCTGCGGGGTCTGTCCAAATTATACCATCTTAGCTCCTGCCACAAAGAACTTCTTAAACCAAGACTAGAGAACAACAGACTTCTGAGTTGCCCACTTCCAGTGGTCACCTCTTTGGGGCATCCTGCCAGCCCTCCTGCCAAGCATTGCTCCTTCCCCACAGGTGAGAACAGGTTGCAGCCAATTCTGGGCACTGAGGACAGTCTTACTCATAGTCTCACCTATTAGAGGTGATACTGTGTGGATAGGGTAAGCGTATAGACTCCAGCCAAATGGCCAAGTTTGAATAAAGGAGTCCACTCTTATGAACTGTGTGATCTTGGGCAAGTTACTTAAGCACGAGCCTCCATGGTCTTTTCTGTAAGATGCGATTATTTTACTCCCATTGCTTAGAGCTATTGTGAAGATTAAATGAATGAATACAAGTAAGTCATGTAGAACCATGTCCAGCATGTCAGAGGCACTCAGTGGATGTTAGCAATTAAATATTGCCATTAAGCAGTGATCTTGTCAAAGGCAGAGTGGTTAGCCTATCAGAGCCCTCTCCAACTCTGTGATTTTAGACAGTCAGAGGGCCTAATTTGCCGCTTTGAAAAGGTGGGGTACTTGTGGTGGACCCGAGATGAATTTGGGGGCAGGCATATGGATGGACACATTAATTTTAATAATTATATATTTATTTTGTATCAGAAAAAATCTGGTTCATTATTCCCTAAACATTATTGATCAGATTGAAGATAAGTGTTTTAAAAAGTGAAATGTACATATCTCAGAACCTATGCTATGTGCAATGAGGGCAAAATTGTAGTGGCACTTGAGCTGAATCTTCAAGGATGACTAAGAGTGCTAGAAGGGCCTCCCAGCAGGGGCACTGTCTGTGCAAAGGTCCAAGATGTAATCCAGCAGAGCAGCAAGGAAGGGAGATGAAGCTGGAGAGGGGTAGTCAGGACATGGAGGGACTTATCTGCCACATTAACAAGTTTGAATATTGTCCTAGAGGTGATGGGAAATGTTGGTGGATAAGGTGGAAGGGGAGTAGAAACAGAGGGCTGATTAGGACACTTTTGTCAATTAAACCATGAGGACATAAACAGGAGCGGGGGTCCTGGAGAGAGTGCGGGAATCAGGCGAAGTCAAGAAGTCTTTAAAAGGTAAAGGAAGATGCTTAAGATGCTCTCTGGGCCTCCAAATAGGTGATGCTGTGTCAACAACCAAGTCTGAGATGAGGGGCTTGGTGAGGGAGATGATCAGTTGTGAGAGCAGGGAAAATGATCAATTCAGTTTGGGAGTCTGGAATTTGAAGTCCCTGTGGGGAGAAGTTGAGCAGACAGATCTGGGCCAGAGTCTACTTTAAAGTCAATGGAGGTGAGCATGTGGAAACAAAGGGTACAGGCTACTCTTTCAGGAAGCTTGGAAGAGGTGGGAAGAAAAGAGATGAAGGACACCTCTGGAGGACTGGAGAATGCTGAGGGTGCTTTATTGGTTGAAGATGAGAAGCTGGTGGGAGGGTGGGGGACGGTTCAAGTGCAGCGATGCTTTGGAGCCCTGGCCTGACCTCACTGGTGTCCTAAATGTGAGCATGGCTGTCTTCATGCACTTAACACTTGTACATGCTTTTGTCTCTGCCTTCTCTGTCCTCCAGCCCACTCTGGCCAGCCTCCCCCTTCTTCAGTCCATCCTTCCTTTCTCCCTTCATTCAGCAAATATTTATTGAGCACCTACTATGTCTTCTAGAGGCAAACAAATAAATCAAACCAGAAAATCAAGGAGTATCTACTCTAGTGAGGGGAGGTAATGGACAAACCAAACAGTAAAACATTAAGTGTGTGAAATGGTGATAAGTGCTCTTAATAAAATTAAAGCAGGGCAGGAAAGGAGGGAGCACTTTGTTGGGCAAGCAGTGACAAGTAGCAATAGTAAGTAGGGAGGTCAGAAAAGGCACCACTGAGAAGGTGATATCTGAGTAAAGAGCTGAAGGAGATGAAGGAGAGATGATGTAAACATCAGAGGGAACAAGTTCTCAGTAGAGGGAGCAGCAAGAGCAAATACCCTAAGTCAGGAGAGGGCCATGGTCATTCAAGGAACAGCATAGCAGCCTCAACCTGGACACTTCCCAGGCACGTTGGGCACTTAGCCTTGATCATAATATGATTTCATCATTTTATCTCATCTTTCTATCCCCTTTGGTTCCTAGTCCTTCTTTCCATGAAGCTAACTGAGATCCCAACTCATGGGTCCCACCTTCCTCCAAACACATGGGGAGCATTTAGGAAATACAAAACACTCTTTTGGCTTTTGATATTGACTCTCCCGTATTGCTGTAGCTGGTTTTCCAGTCTGGGATCCAGGGTGTAGGAATAGTGAGGAGACCAGGTGGGGGAAAAGTCAGGATCCTAAGTTTAGGCTGAATCCTAAGATACTGGAAAAACTAAATTCCAGCAGTAGGGGAAAGGGTAGATATTCCTAGTCCAGAATCTGGAAGTAGTTCTGGAACTCTGATTTTGTTCTGTGGGAGAAGCCAGGCAAGGAATAGTTACTGGTAGTTTTAAGATCAAATGTTCACAAAGTCAGCTCAGAAAAGGTTGAACAGCAGGATAACTTAGGGAACCAAGAAGATGATGTAGGAATGTGCTGAGAAGCTGGTGTGTTAGGGTAGGTTCAGCAGCAGATTTCTGCGAAATCCAAGTTCACGGTCAAGAAATGCAGTCACCAGAGCTCCTAGGACTCAGACAGGATTTGGTTCCAGCTTACTTGGATCAGGCCTAACTCACTGATGAGCCACAGTTATCAGCTTGGGACCCTTTGATCCCCTGCCTGGGGACAAGACTAGTTCCAGAGTCTTGGCTGGGGCCACCCTTAGTTGTAGGATTAAATGGCACCAGCTTTGAAATATGGAGATGGCCACAATCCTGAACGCAGCCAACCTTTAGAAACATGAACAATTCATTGTTGGCTCCAATTATTTGCCAGTTCCTATAACTATACTCTTGTATGTGGCCAACTCATGGAGGAGAATACTTCCTAGCCTCTTGACTTTGGAATTGGTCATGTGACTTGCTTTGGCCAACAATAAATGGGTACAAGTATCAGCGTGTCAGTTTCAAGCATAGGCCTTAAGAGGCCTTACACATCTCTACCTGCCCTCTTGAGAGTCTGCCATCAGCATAAGAAGAACAAATACTTGCTAGTCCACTGGTCCCAAAAGGAAAATGGAGATATGAGGAGCAGAGCGTCCCCAGACACTTGCAGCCTAAAGCAGAGCTACCAGTCAAAACCAGTCCAGAGCATGCTGACCTCAGATGACCTGTTGACACAGGAGCAACAATTAATGATTGAAGACAAAAAACACAACAACTTTTACCCTGCTTCCCACTGCCTAGCCTAGGGCTTTGCCCCCAAAACCTCAGAACCAACTTGTTAGTTTCATTTGAGATGTGAACTGTAAATGAACTGGATATCTGGGCTCCCAGGGGCAAGGGGAAATCTAGATGCTCCTGTGCAGGTGACAGAAAGCAAAAAGCTATAAGGAGGTTTCCTTAGACACCAAGGGCAGTGACTGAGCTGGCTGTCCTGTGCTTGCTTGTTGTGTAGTCACAATATCTAGAGGAGAACTCCGAAGGTCTACAGTAGTTTGGGACTCACAAAAAATAATTCATTATGCATGATGGTGATGTTGGCAGTGCATGCCAAATGGTTAAATCTAATGTAGCATACAGTTTCATTAAGGCACAACAAAATTAATCTATCCCTTCCCACCAGGAGGTTTAAACAAAAGCAATGGGGAAGGAGCTGCATGTAAAAAGCAGCAATTCATTAATGAAATGAAGACATGTAAAATAATTAGGCTTATAACAAGAGATTAGAGAACTAAATTAACCCTTCTGTTTACTTTGCACAGAATGCAACGGAGAACTTTGACAAATATTAAGTTATTATAGAAATGTCAGCTCAAAAGATTAACCTGGTGGCCTCCCCTGAAAGGGGTGACCTGTGTCGGACCCAGTCTAATAGCTTCGTTTTATGATAGTGAAAACCATATCTGCGAGGTGTTTCTGTGTTGGTCCCAGAGGCAGGAAAGAAAGCAGAGACAGCCCTGGAGCTGCAAATGAAACAGTTAATTCACAAAAAGTAGGGGCTTGGTGTTGACATGCTGTATGCTAACTTGGGTAATTAATAATATTGAAACGAAGGGGCTAATCTAAATCAATGGTGGGTTGAAGCTTTCCTCTGCCTGGTTAGTAATGATAAGCCAAGGGGGACAATTGAGCTTCTTTTGTTAATAACTCCAAATCCTCATCTGCATGGGGGAATGGTGGGAACAAGAACCCGTCCACATGACCAGGTAAAATGCAGCTTAAGACAAGATGGAAATGGGTTATGCACATCCAGACCGACACCCTCTCGGCTTTGGGACTTGACCCTGGTTTCTTGCATCTTGGCTTTCTAACTTAAGGGCTCCTGTAGAGATTTGCAGGCTAGTATTTCCCACTGGTCCAAACTCTTCCATGTGTTGTAGGAAGAAGTCTACACTCTTAAATAGAGTTACACTATAAATCTAAACTCGTGCATCGTATTGCCTAGGTTGGGGACATGCTGAGAGTTGGGGAGTGAATGACTATGGTAAGAGTCCACACCCACCCTTCTATGGGGAGAGTCAGCTAAAACACTGTGCCCGAGGTCCGATTAAGAGGGCAGCAGGAAATGGCCTCATTGGCTGACTCGAGAGGGATGAATCTTTTTGATGGAGAGGGGAAACAGTGCCCGCTTTAGGACTCTACCCACAGTGGCGGCCCCACAAAGGACAACTTGGGTCTAGAGCTCCCCAGTACCCCCATATGCCTTGCCCAAGGCCATACTTGCTCTGTGTTTCACACATTGGTGATATCATCTCTTTACAGCTTGCCTTATGCAAATGAAAAACAGTAGCTATTCATTCATTCTACGTGATGAACTGAGGAGCAAAAGGTTGTGTGATATACTAGAATCAAAATTAACATTTTTTGTAGCATCTAGTATGTGACTGGTGCTTTTCTAGCATTATCTGTTTCATCATCCAATGTCAACGGTATCATGTTCCATTTTACAGATTGGTAAATGACAGCTGAGATGCATTAAGGAATTGGCCTGATGTCATTTTAAAGATGACTATGACTTTTAAAGTTTTTATAGATATGCCAGTCATCTTCTATGGTACCTCCCCAAACTATCTGGAGAGCACAACAGGTAAAATCGTGGTGAGGGAGGGAAGTAGGAGCCAAAATCAAGTTCCTCAAAGACAGCTATGGTTACCTCTCAAAGCTCTTTGTCCAGGATGACGTCTGGAGAATGTGACTGTGTAGCGCTCTCCCTCCCCTCCCCAGCCCTTGAGCCATTATCAGGAGGGGGCAGTTAAGCAAGGCAGGGGGGAGAATAAGATGAGAACATGGTTGGACAAACTCACAGGGCTGCTGAAAGAAATCTTCTAGGCCTGGTTTTCTGAAGAGGCCCGAGTGAACAGCAAATATCATTTCCAAACTGAAAGTAGGGCAATTGTTTCAATATAAGTATAAGCATCTTTAATGAAGAATATTTGAAATTCTGGAATTTCTGTAGACATAGGACTATCCTACGTGATGGAGCAATTTTGAGAAGTACTGCATCCCCTTCCTCTCATGTGTCCCCATTAATCCATAAAAGTCACCCTTTCGGCCTTGGGCCTTTCCACACACACACTGCTCTCCTGGCCCACCCTGGCCTAAGCCAGAGAAAAAAAGAGCAAATGTAAGAAGAAAAAGACACTCCGCTTTTTCCTCTTTGGCATTCTTGATGCTCAGTCCTACTCTCTGGCTTCTACAGAACTACTTTTCCATTTATTGATTTGTTTGTTCATTCAATGCTTACCTGGGTGCCTACCATGTGCCAGGCATCCTGCTGAGCACTTCTCTCATGGCATCTTATTTGTCACAATAACCTGTGAGGAGGGCACTATTATCCCTGATTTATAAATGAGTAAACAGAGGCACAGAGAAGCTGAAGGATCTGCCCAGGTATCTCAGCTCACGGGCATTGGGGCCAGCCTGTGCACCCGGGGCTCTCCAGCCCCTTCACCACACATATTGTCTTCCCTGCTCCCAAGTTGTGGCCATCATTTTTTGCTAGAAATTTGCTGTTATAATCCTCAGGAGAGAAGGCATTTCTCCCATTATCCATATATTCAAATTGAGGTCCTAGGGTCATTCTGGAATAAATGAGAACTTAGAACCCCCTTAGACACTGGTAATCTTTATTAATCTTTACTAATCTACTTGGCTTGCTGAGCCACACTGCAATTTCCAATGCTAACTAGCACCATTCTCCCTGAGAGGAGCTGTGTCCTTGATGGTACTTCAAACAAAGGAAACAAATCGTAAAACTTTTCAGACCTGTGAATAGATGGTGTCCAGAGTCTAGCATAGTATCTTGTGGTATTAAGTGTTTAATAAAGATTTGAGTGGAATGAATAAGTGAATGATGGAACAAATGAATGACCCTTAAAGGTCCCCAGGGCTACTCTGATCTTCTGAATTTATTGCTATTGATACAGACGTGTGAGAGGTAGATAAACAGCAGGCTGGGTGGTCCGGCTCTAAAGGTAGCCTACAGTGAGGTGTAAAGTACACAGTTCTTTGTGGAAATGCTACTTTATATTCATGCTGAGCATTTGCCTGAGATTCCCCACGAAAGCTGGTGGAATTTGTGTTTAGGATTACCTGACATGCATTAAAAGCAATTGACTTCAGAGCAAATACTAAGGAATCACTTTGTTCATTGTCTTTGATTTCATGGAGATCAGGAAAAAAACGCGTGTGAATCTGTCATTTTTTATTTATTGAAAGTGGAGAAATCTTCATTCCTTGACCCACTTCTTAACCAATTAAATAAAGATGGGAGCAATTATGTAGGTAGTAATTTGCAAGTGTTCATAGTCTCAAGGAAATATGATGTATATGGAATTTTCCATTTTAAATATATGTATATATAAATATATATACACACTATAAATAAAAATAAGAGTGGATTCTTTGTGCCTAAAGTACAGGAAGGTGGTTAAGATCATAAGTCAAATCTAAAGTTTTCTCTTTTGCAATTTCCCCCCCATAATCTGCCTCCTGCTCATCCCCCATATCTTAATCTAACCTCCTGGGTCTTGGGCTATTTGAACCGAAAGGAATACACAGTCAACCACATCCAGAAGGCAATTTTCATTTGCCTCCTAGTGGACTTGGTGCTCCAAGTCATGACATCTTTCGGACCCTTTTGTTACTGTCTCTGCAGACACCTCTACCTGTCTTTGCCTGCTGTGCTGCCTGCTTTTGATTCTTGCAGTAGCTTTGAACAGGGTCCCAGTAAAGTGTCATGAGAATATGAGAAATACTGAATGAGGACACATCCTTACTTCTGTTAGGGGTTCTGAATCAAATCCCTCCCATCCAGAACTGTTGGGCATTTTTTGAGTCTCGATTCAAGTTCTAATCTGTGCATGGGTTGAGTTCCTGCTAGAAAAGCTTTCCCCTCACTCTTCAGGAAGGGAGGGAAGCCAATTGCCTAGGAGGTGTAATTCGAGAGGTGCCAGGAATACCCTGCCAGAAGAAATACCCTGTCACCGCGCCTGAGGTCCTGTCTTTTGGGTTACCTGTGTTAAATTGCACAGTACCTTGGGTTGTTGACATATTACATTTGGTGTTAAATAATTTTGTCACCCAGTTCCCAACTAAGATGCCTGAGTACATTTGAAAAGAGGAAAAAAAACTAAACTGGCTCTGAAAATAATCTCAAAAGGGTGAGTTTGAAGAGTTTTGAGTGATGAAAGCATCACTTAGTGGGGCCTCTACTCTATTTCAAAGAAAAATACTTCATGTGCAAGTTTTGATATATTAAAAAATTGACATCAGCTTTTCGTGTCTTTGATGCAACTTTTTGTGCTCAGAAAAGATTATTCAGTTTTGCTTTTGTTTTCAAAATTAATACTTAATTTATTAGGCTTATACTTTTAAAAACATTTGGTTTCCAAGTTCAACTTTCAAATAATTGCTTATTTCAAAATCCAGTAAATTTTAACACTTGCTTTTAAGGGGGCCTTTGATTAATTTTTGGTCTGATTTATAAATTCATCATTAAATTTCTTTACACATTTTAAACGGAGTGGATAAATTTCATACATTCAATTTTATTTTTAAGTGCGTCCTTTATCCAACTAGCAAACACGTTTTTTAAACAGGTTTCAGCTTAAAATCACAAACCTACTCATTTTAAATTGGAATTATAACACTGACCTAGTATTCAAAAAGGCTAAATTCTGTTAATCATGAGATTAAATAGCAAATATCAAATATGCACATATTACTCATAAAGGGATTGATTTGCCTTAAAGATGCATGTCTGCTGAAGAAAAAATTACGTCATTCCAAACAATTTTGCAGTAACATTCATAAGCAGTTTTCAGGACTACATTTTTCACTGAATTAGGTTATGTAGTGATTGAAAAGGCCACAGGCCAGGGCACAAACTGGAGCTGTGCCTGGGACATGGATGAGACCCATGAAGTCCCTGCAGGTGCTTTGTCAGTGCTTGTCAAACGTTAGCATCATACCATTATTTTATATTTGACTTTGACTTTCAGAATCTCTGATCCCTACAGTTTGCTTTACCACCTACTTGGATTCAACTTTTCTCTTTACTGCTTCATTATATAATTTTTTTCAAAATCTTCATGATAGCCACAGTCAAAGAGAGATTTAAATAACATGTAATTGAATCTCATTGTTTTGTCTAAATTGGGGTCACTATCTTAATTAGGTCATGCCGAAGATGAAAATCAGCCACAGTGTTTTGTTGTTATGCCTCAGGACAGATGGGTGTTGGCCTTTCATCTCTCACCCTAGGACGCTCACTGAAGTTACTGAGCTCTCCCTCTGCCCACAACACGCACACTTGCTTGGCCCACGTGGGACTTTGCTTTCTTACACTGTTGCTGAAAGAGTGAAGACAGTATTTCTGGTACCCTCAAATGGAGTTCAGGAAGTACTTCCCATGGGAACGTTGCTAGGCAAACTGCTTAGTTCCCATGTGAATGTTGCTCAGTGTCCCACTCAGCTAGACACATGGTTCTGTCATGGTCGTAGAGGACAATGAGCCTCTTCACAGCCTGCATGTCTTCATGTGCTGTTGGGCACACAAGGTACTCCTGGGCAATTCAGGAGGCAAGTGAAATGCTCTGTTTCCTAGATACTTTCTTTTTTCCTGGGTTCTCCTCTGTCTGCCAGAGAAAACCTCTGTCTGTGGTTACCCACAGTCTTCCGGGAAAGAAGCACAATTTGGCTACGTGCACTGGAATTCTTGTTGATGGTGGTCAGGGGCAAGTGAGGGTATAGGGGAAACCCTAAAAGGGTGCTGAGGTTAGAAAATATTCCACCTTGGAGCAGAAGAAAGCTGCTCAGTAGACAGGAGTGATGTGCTGGTGGACGTGGATCGAAGAAAAGGGGCAGGGGATACTCAGTACTGATCTGGCAAATCAGGTGAGGTAAGAAAGGCAATCTGAGCAACTCACAGTGAGAGTCAAGATCACTTCCTTTTTGTTCCCCCTTCACTTAGTCTTTGGATTGGTCTGCTATCCTTGGCTTTCTCTCCCCTAAAGTTTCCCAGGGAGCTCTTGTGTCCTTCATGTGAATGTCCTCAACAGGCCCCAGAGTCACCAAACCTCCCCCCTCACAGGGGTGAATGTGCAGCTTGTAAATAGCTCCTTGGTGTAAAGTCCCCCACTGCTCCCTACCCAGAGACAAGTCAAGATGAAGTTAGATCTCTGGAGAACTGATGATTCCCCATCATCATTTCTGGAGGCTTTCAAACAACCCTCTGGTGTATTCAGTGAGAATCAAACAGGGGAAATTCAACGGCAGAAATGGGAGTTTATGACTTAGGCCATTCTTGGGCTGGGAGACCTCATCCCACATCATATCAAAAACCATGCTCACAATGAACACTAAAGACTTTATTTTGCTATAAAAAATTGGAAGGAATTTTTTAACAATCTTGTTTTGGAATTATTTGCTTTAGAATGTACTTACAATCATTTGCAGTCTGTGATCACTTTTTCCATATTCAGTTATCTCAGCAACCAATGGCCCCTCTTTGCCTTGATTCACAATGGCATCTTTGTCAAACTCCAGTTTTATTTCCAAACAAGGCCCTACTTTTCCTTTGCAACATTTGTCTGCTTGTCTATCCCTATGCGACTACCACTGCCCCACCTGCCACCCACAGCCTTCTTGCTCTGTAAAATTGTTTCTGTTATTCTGGGTTACTTATTATTCCATATGATGTTTAGGATCAGCTTACCAAAAACTCGATTTGTATTTCAGTCAAAATTGCATTTAACCTACAGATTAACTTGGAGAGGATTGACATCTTTTCTATCCTTCAATAAAGTTTTATAATTATCTCTACAAATGTCTTGCACATCTTTTGTTAGATTTGTCCCAATGGCTTGTTGCATTTTAAGTGGACAACTAAATTTATATTTTCTAATTTTTGTTACAGATGTATAGAAATGTTATTGATTTGGTATATTGATCTTGCTGAGCTCTTATTAACTTAATAGTTCACATGGTAGACATTGCCAGGTCTCCCTGAGCATACAAAAAGAAAAGAAAAAGAACATGCATCCCGGGTACGCTGCAGTTAGGGGATATGTGACTAGCTGTGGTCAGTGAAATGGGAGTGGAGGTGATGTGGATCACTTCCAGGCCGAGGCAGTGAAAAGCATGATATTTTCATCTCTCCGTCCTGCTGAGACAGATGTGGATGCATGGTGTTGAGATGGCAGAGCCTGGGTTGATGAATCACTATGTGGCAGAGAGTCACTAAGAGCTTCAACTGCAGGAGAAGGAATTAAACTGCTATGGTGTTAAGTCACTGCTGTTTCAGGATTAATTGTTACCACAGCATAACGTGGCTTCTACTGGCTAACACAGCTTGTCTGTGGGTTCTCTTGGATTGTTTTAAGTGGACCGTTATAGCAGCTGTGAATAATGAGTTTGTTTCTTCTTTTCTAATTTTTAGGTAATTAAATTTTCATGAATATCAAACTTAATGAAGTTGATGCAATGTTATATTTCATAGATCTTTAATTAAATACTTACTGATTTTAATTTGCATTTTTTCTTTGTTTTCTTTCAGTTCTCAGACATCTTAAAAAGCTGTTGGGCCCCAGGCCCTGCGATAAGAGGGCCTAAGGGTTAACAAGGTCCTGGGTAGGCCGAATGTTGCTTTGAGAACTTACCAGTCTAGCCTGCAGTTCCAGAAAGAACTAATGTAACAAGGGCACTGAGAGCCCTGGCCAAGGAGGGTTAGCTGGGCTTAGACTAAAAGAACTAATAGCACCCTGAGCATCCTTGAAAATCGATGCTGGAAAGTCTCCCCTTGTTCCAGTTCATCCTTTCCTTCAGGAGGAGAATTAGAGTTAGTTTTCACTGCCCCCTTCTCTGACATCTAGAGTTTGGCAAAGGCTCTGAATATCTTATTATTACCAGTTTAACAATGTAGGCATGCTCTAGTTCAAAAAGGTCCAAAATAATAAAACCTGACCTTATCAAAGAGTATATGAATTGGAGGATGGTAATTTGCTTTACAAAGTGTTCCCTGCTCCACAAAATGAATTCAACTTTGGTGTCCCTAAAATAGCCAGTTCCCTTGGTGCATGTTAAATATAATTCAATTTACAAAAATTCGATTTGCATATAACCTTTTCAGTAGCACATCTATTGTGCAAAGCAGTGTACACTTGTAATTGGCCACAAATTGCCAGGAGACCTGCCTTGCACATATTGTTTCTAAATGTGCAGTTTTTCTTAATCTCTATGAGACCAGCGAGTGGAATGGCTGAAGTTCCCGTTGTTTACCTGGTCCCAAAGACTATGTTGCCAAAGGACATTTGCCAATTATTTGGGACAACGCGTGCTGCATGTGGGTTAATGTTGGGGACTTAGAAACAGGAAATGGGGAAAAGCTAGAACTGAACATGGATTGCCTGGCTCGGTCTGTGATAACTGTTGCTGTGCTGAAGGAGCTCTCCCTATCTCACTGGCTCGACAGGCATCAGGAGAAAGTGAAACATGGAGCAAGGGACAATTTACGATCATGGTTTGGA
Source organism: Macrotus californicus (assembly GCA_007922815.1). Classification (NCBI taxonomy): domain Eukaryota; kingdom Metazoa; phylum Chordata; class Mammalia; order Chiroptera; family Phyllostomidae; genus Macrotus; species Macrotus californicus. The sequence continues at coordinate 11,114 of VMDR010006555.1, read as the reverse complement.
TAATGTTTTTTTCCCCGTGAGGCAATAGAACTGCAAGAGCATCTTCCAAGGGAAACTGAACTAAGTGTGGCGACCTGAGCCCTGTGGTTAAGAAGAGTCACAGCTGACCCCAGCCTGCTACAGTGGCCTGACCCCAGGGGTTCTCTGAATGGTGTGTTTTGGCCACAGGAATATAGCCAAGGTACTTACTTAATCAGGCAAGTGTGGCATTTTCTCATGTATTATGTGAAAAGCAAAAGTAGCAGCTTTTTATGGCAAATTGAATTAAAGTACATTGTTGTCGATGATGCCAAGTCACATCTAAAACCCTTTTCAACCTTTTCAATATTAAAAACCCTGCCTGGCACATCACACTTTGTTTTCAGAAATGATACCTTCCTTACACATTCCCACTGCTCAAGACACCCCTTTCCCCACATCTGATGCCAGGACACTTCTCTTCTGATTAGGAAGCTCCCTCTGGGATTTCACCCAGGGCAGCTAGCAGCTCTCCTTCCCTAGGCTTAGCTGAAAGGTGTGTCAGACACGCGGCAAGTCGGATCCCTCCCTCCCGGAGACACTGGGCTCCTCTGCCAGCTTTGGGGAGGATGCCCTGAAGGCAGCTAAATGAGGCCTATCTAGACCTAGATTTTTTTTCTTCTTGTTTCTTTGCTGGAGGGAATGACTCCTTATTTCCCAGTTCAACCAAGCCATCTCTCACATTGCAAGTTCAAATCCCAGAAGGCAAGGCTTAGCTCCTCCCACTTCTGAGGCAGGTGTTCTAAACTGACCACCATAAACTCCTGGGTGCAGAGCAGTGAACAACTTGAAAATGGAAATGTTTGCTAAGCCAAATGAAAATACTGTGATATTTCTTAGAAGCCCCAATTTGGGGTAGCTGATTATCTCAGACCACCTCCAAAAGAGAATATATTACTTAACCAAAATTTGTTTTTGCTGCAGTGGGAGTCAGAGCTGCACCTTGGAGAGCACATATTGTGCCCCAAAGGACTCCAGGGCATCCCACTACCATGACCAAGCAGGGACAGGGCCACACAGAGTTAGGCAGTTCACAACTTGCGTGTTGTACCCTGTGGCACTAGCCCAGGGAAGAGTAGGGCTGGTGTACATCTGTCTAGGCAGCCTGAACTCGGAAATGAGGGCAGCCTGAGGTGCAGACCAACCTGGGTTTATGCAGTTGCTTGGCTTCTTATCATTTCTGCAGGCCTGGAAGTCTGCATAACCTTTCCCGCAGGAGCCATGCACAGCAATGTACAATGTACAGACTAAAGTAAAGATTAAGAGGGTGAGGTGGAAGTGCCTGGCATGTTGTCCATCATAAATGTGATGTTCCCTTCCCACAGGTGCTCCTGGGAGCTGGGTGCATTCAACAGGCAGGCTACACATGTCACCAGTTGTTCCTTCTTCAGCTGCTTTGATCCTGGAGGTCAAGGGGAGAATGAGAAAGTAACAGACTGCCTCACTGTGGCTTTGTGACCTCCATGAGGTCTGTGTTGTGTGGTGACAGGATGTGAGAAGCCCTAGGCACACCTTGATGACCTTAGCCTTTCAGAGAAGTTTCCTGTACTTTCTCTATGTTAAATCCAAGTCACTTCCCTTATGAGGGAAGAAGTTAAAAGGAGAAGCTCGCTGTGGGTGGGGCGGGGCAGGGAGGGAGGTGGTGGGGCACATGTGCTCATTCTGTTTTCAGGGAGGGAACTGTTGGTGGAAAATGGAAGAATAAAGTATGAGAATTTAAAGTCTCTTTTTATGTTTTACTTTTTTTTTTAACATTTATTTTATATTTACACATTGTGGCCATCAGAGCCTGTGAGCACTAAGAGATGGGGCTGTCCTTGAAGCAAGCATCCTGTTGAGGTTAACAGCAATGACCAGGTACTCAGCCCTCCCCAAGGTTTTGGAAACTATGAGGTCAGAGTCTAGCCCCTGGATGACCTCCTTGTCCCATTAGGGAACCAGAATCTTCTGGGCTAAGTCTTGGGCATTTTGTGTGAATGAGAAGCCCATTCCCTTCTGTCCACCCAGAGATGTTGGCTATAACAGACAGGTGGTTTTCAGAGGCCTCCTTCGGCCTGCTTTGCCCTGGGGGGAGATGGAGTGGGAGCCCTAAGGACCAGATGGAGTCACCTCTTGTAACTGAATAGATCAAATGCTGCTTTCCCTTTTCTCTCCAGGTCCCTGGAGAACCCTGACCCTAAGGTCATAGCTATTCAGACTCAATGATCATAGGCAACACGGAGGATCATCTCCCAGGGCCCAGACCTCAGCCAAACTCGGTGAGACCAACATCCATCCCATTTCCCTGGGGAGAATCCAAGTTGTCAGTCCTGACAATGGAATATAAGACTCAGGGAACTTCAGAGGATCCCCAAAGCAGCTTTTCAACTTGTTCAACTCTCCTCTCTAACTCTTAGCTGCCCAGAATTGATTTTACTATCCTGGGTTCAACACATTTGCAGGACCTAACTTCCCTCCTGCTCCTCTGTCCAGAGAGAGCAGAAGTCGTGGGAGCTGTGGACTGAAAAGCCATGTTGACTCAGGTAAGGTACAAATCCTCCCCAGGCTTGTTTTCTATAAAAAAGAAAAAAAGGAGAAGGAAAGATGCCTGGCCTACCTACTTCCTCTGGTTGAGAAGTTCAAGTCAGATGTAGATGTGAAAGTATTCAGCATTTTGTAAATCATGATACAGTGCCCAGGGAAAGAGTTTGATGATTCTCCTCGGAGGGCACGGGCGCTGAGATGAGGCTGACCTGGGCTTCATCCTGCTGTCTGATAGAGACATCAAACCTGTGGCCTTTGGAGTCCCAGGCGTATTGTGTTTCCTCTACACAGTGTTTCAAAGTATTTAAAATTCACTGCCAAAATTAAAAAATCAGGAATATTTTGCATTAAAGTAATGTGTTTCCAGCTTCACTTCCAAAATTAGAAGAGCTGGCTGCAGTGGCCAAGGTGGCCCCTTGCACTACAGCATCTGCCCTGTGCGCACCAGCATGTGCTCACTAGTTCAACCCAGTCTCCACCACTCCAGGCTGTCTTACACCCTCACTGTTCCCTCACCTTGCCTGCCTAGCCCTTGGGGGCATCTGAATTTGCAGGCTTGGCCCTGTAGGAATTTACCTGAGCAAGGTGCCTCTTACTTCCCCTTTTACTTGCATTGCCCACCCCACCCCCCCCCACCATGCTCTCTTCCCATGGACAGGGGATTTATCTTTTCTTAAACTGGTGAGGAGGGAACCCCACAGACCTCTCCATAAGGCACCAGCAGAAGCTCATCTTCAGCAGCTGTTCCAAGAGGACCAGGTTAAGTTTTCACCAAGCAGCATCTACTTAAACATTAAGAGCAGTGCTCTGGTTCACTATGACTAAGTCACCAACCACCCCAAAGCTTAGTGGTTTAAAATAATGTATTTATTCATCTGACAGCTCTGTAAATTAACAAGGCTCAGATGGGCAGTATTGACTTAGACCATCTCACCCTGGTGCAGTCAGATGGAAGCTGGGGTGGGAGTTACCCAAAGGCTCAATCGGGCTGAAAGTCCAAGACGGTGAATTCACAAGGTTGGCAGCTGATGCTGGCTGGAGACTCAGCTGTCCACTGGAGCACCTGTGCGTCTTCTCTGTGCGGCTTGGGCTTCTCATGATGTGGCAGCTGGGTTCTATAGGGGAGTGTCTTATGAGGGAATATTCCAAGAAACCCAGAAAGAAGATGTAAGTCTCCTTATGCACAAGCTTCAGAAGTCACACAGGGTCACTTCTGGCCTATTTCATTGGTCAAAAGCTAGTTATAGAACCTGCCAGTTTTGATGAAACGGGTACACAAAGCATGACTGATGGGAGGCAGGGTTCATCGAAGGAGCCATTGGTGGAGGCTAACCACCACAGGCAGCAAGGCTAAGGCTAGTCCTTATTTCATATGTGCTTTCACGTGTGGGTTTTTCTTTTGTGAACAACTCATCTCTCCCTTCAGCTTTCCCCAAGGTAAGATATTAATGAGCTCATATTTGAATTCCCTGACAAAGTAATGCCTCCTTATAAAGTATACTATTATTTCCAGCCTGCCTGATCACTCCCACCTGGAGTCCGCAGAAGACAGGATGAGGGATGATACTGCATACATCTCAACAACAAGCAAAACTTCATTAAATCCATTGACATAACACAGACATTCAGGTTTAGTACAGATCAAATCCTATTACCAACAAATTGCATCAAATTGCCTCCAAAAATCTGTAGAACCAGATGTTTTCCCAGCCCTACTTCCTTTAGGCAAATACCCAATGTAAGCAACGTGAAGGGCTACCAAAGAATTAGAACATCCGCTGAGGTTTGTTAGGATGGGATTTGACCCATTTTCTTTTAGTCACAGGTTCAGGCATCTTAAAATCAGAAAGAACAAACTTGCAGGATTCATGAGTGTGAGCTGGCTGAGAAATGGGCCTCATTTAAATTGTAGAAAATGCATCTTTATGCTGCTCTCAGGCTCCCCTTCCAGGGCCTCGGGGGATTCCCGCTCGATTCTCTGGTTAGCATCTGGGGGACTGACAGTGCAAGAGTGTGTCTGGCAGCTAGACCCCCCATGCCAAACCCAGAGCCTTCCCTACAAGGGAGAGTAACCTCAAAACAAAGGTAAGGGCTTCAGGCCATACAAACTTCTGGGATAGCAGTTGCACAGCATTTAGACATTTTTAAATGTCTTTGATTTTATTTTTTTCTGAATACACATATTTCTTCATGTTTTTCTGCTTATTTTGGCAGAAATTTAGGGACCTGTGGGCCCTAAAGGGATGCTTTAAGGTTAAGCCAGGTGCTCAGCCCAGGCACACTCCTGCTACCCCCAACGGCAGCCCCTCTCCCAGTGCACAGGGTCCTGAAGGCCTTCTGGTCCTGCCTTCCACTCACTAAGCCCTCTTCTACCAACTCCCAGTTCTTGTTTCAGGCAACATCTTTCCTTCCCTACTAAAGCTCACAACATTCCAGGCATTCAGTTTCGCCCCACAAAGACCTCAGCCTCCCTTTCTTCCCTTTGGACAAGGTACACAGGGGCAAAGGAAGCAGTATGCATGCTGTCAGTCAGCAGCTGGCCAGAGGGCGATCTGCCTCCTATCATCCTTTATGACATACCTAAAATTGGAGACCCCCATACTGTTAACCAGGGGCCATTTCTTCAAGGCAACTTCATGTCCCCATGCCTTTTTCCCACAAAAGAATGCAAACCTTAGGTCACTGCCAAATTAACCTTGCTGAAGCTCCCAGCAGCTGCATTAACTGGCTCCTTTGTTTTATCTCCTAGTTAGACCCCAGGTGTATTGCATTACTGATGTTTGGTTTTCCTCTGAATTTTGTCTTTCATGCAATGAGCGTAGGCTGGGAACCTGTGAAGTGCTGGAGCTTCTGCTAAGTTCTGGGATACAGAAGTGAGCAACATCACACAAGATAAGGCAGCACCGGGGAAGGTCCTGACCCAGACTGTGCATAGCCTTTCATGTATGTTTGTCTTGCCAATCCCAATAGATTCATCAGCACTTTAAAGACTAAAATAAGGACTTTGATTTTTATTCATACCTCTCTCACCTGCCAGCCAGCATATGGTTCTGTCCACAGTGGACCCTCAGTATTAATGGTGGGGATGGGGACTGATGGGTCAGGCTGCACCCTCATGCCACATCTGCTCTGCCTCCACAAGGACTTGACGTTCTGCATCGGGCTCAGAAGCCCTTAAGGTGCCACATAGGAAAAGTGGTCCTTAACTCCCAATGTGTGTCATACAGGGATATTTCAACCAGTCATGTAAAGAAATTTGTTTCTAGTAGCTTAATTATATACTCTTAATGAATAAGCTTTATTTTTACAAGTGGGACACATTCAAGATGGTCCCTATGTAACTACCCTCTTTCTCGCTTATATTGGAATATTCTTTCATGGGGTAGTGTCAGCAGTCCTGAGTGGTGGTAGAGGGGCTTCAGCCCATCCCCTGTGGCTTGAGCCACACTAGTGATGTAACCATTAGTCTTTGGCAGCTATAAATTATCACAGAGATTAACTTTTCTCAAATTGTTATTTTTTTAACAGAAATCTGCATGTTTCCTTGGGAGTCTTATCAGGCTTGTGGACACCACGTTTATATGTGTTTGGAAAAGAAAGAGTTGAGAATCATGCCTTTAAGAGAACCTCCTGCCCAAACTACCTGCACAACCATTGAGGACGATGTCAGTGCCTCGCTGAAAATGCCCAGACTTCTTCTGCAAGGAGGTGGCCGCTGGCAGGTCTTTGTGGCACTCGCTTAAGGAATGTTGTGCCTCTCCCAAAACGTGACAGAGAATCTGTGCGCTGGCCTCAGGGTGCAAGCACAAGCTAGCCTTTCTAAGTTATTGGTTTATTGATCCTGATGTGCCAGCAATTGCCCCTTCTGCTTTATGTACATATTTTAATTACCTGCTTTCTCTCCCATCTTTGATTCTCTGTGTGATTGAATCATCAAGGGTACAACTTCAAATAATTCTAATAAAGAAATAAGTCTGCTATGATGTCGGCAAGTTGACCATCTTTATGAGACTAGCTCCAAAATGAAAATCGCTCTTAAAAGATGCTGCTTGCGGAAGCAGAGCTCACATCTGGTTGGAGCCTCAGGAGTACGAGCAGGAATCCCTCCCGGATACACGCACTAAGCAAAGTAAGGTAGACTGCCGGACCTGTGGGCTATATTGTGTGTTTGCGTGTGTGCACATGCATATGTGTGCAGGCACCTGTGCTTACATCTGTGTGCACTCCAGGCACGCCTCTCCTAGGGACAGGAAAGACAAAGCTGCCTGCCTTTACCCAGGGCAATAGGGGCACATTCCAGGATGGGAAATGTAACTCAAAACCAAGATCAGCTGCTCTTTATGTTCAAAAGGAGCTGCTGTTTATTCAGAAAACATTCTTTCCTCCCCTCTAACCTTCCTTCTCTATCCCTGTGGGGCTGCCATGTCCTTACTGTAGCTTAGCATAGGGGCTAGTGGAGAAAAGCAGGTTGTGGCCCTCTTCAAGGCTCCAGGGGATGCCACTCGAACTGACCCTCTCTCCACTTCCTGCCTGCTGCCCAGCTCTCTGGGGCTGAGTCCCACCAATGAGGCACCTGTGAGTCAGGTGGTTCAGCCCGAGCATGGGTGAAGCAGCATGTCACTCTCAAAGGCAGGGACAGGTTGGAGAAAACTAAGTTAACATCAGACCTCAGAACCAAAAGACACATTTTTTTTTTAATTCCTATTGTACTCGATGAAAAAATTTTTTTAAAAAGCTACTTCTAAAACCTGACCAATTCTGAAAAACTGTCTATATAACATCTTTGGTTACATAATTAAAATGAGCAAATGTAGACATCTTATTTCTTTAAAAGAATTTTTAATACATTTTCTCTGTAACCCTATAAGGAATATAATTTTACTTTCACTTGATGGTTGAGGAGACAGACTCAGAAGAGGTAAGTGGCTTTCCTAAAGTCACATAGCAGTTAGGGCAAAAACTAGGCCTCAAATCTCCCTTTTTTGACTCCACAATCACCTCTTTCTAAAACATTTTTTCTTAATTCTTTCCTCATTCCAAGCCTATCTCCCTTTTTATTTTGTCAGGAATCTCAACGTCATGAATGTTATAAAAGCACTTTTCCTCCTTTATATACCACTTCAGAGACTGCTTTTCTTTGGTGGGTTTTGGGAAGTCATCTCATTACCAAGTAGTTCCAATACATATGTCCACAAACAAGAGCCCTCAGTCTGAGTTTTTAATTGTTCAACTGTGAGAGCATCAAAGGGACACAACGGCACAGCTTCTTCCTGTGCCGTGAACACTTCAGGCCTCTGTTCCACAACCAACTTTGCGGGCTCAGGGTTTGCAGTAGGATTTTAGAGGACATTTTTCGCGCCAAATAGTGACTATTAGGTATTTATTATGTGCCAGTCTCTCTGCATATTTTTTCGTCTTCATGAGAACCTTGTAAGATATGGCTGAAGATGATGACGATGATGATGGTGGTGATGATGGTGATGATGTTTCCGGTTTACAGATTAGGAAACCAAGCTGTTGTCTGTTCAAACTGAAATTTACTTTGACTCTAAAGTGCACGTTTTTCTTTATACTCTTTCTTCTTTTGTGATTTGATATTAATTGCTTGATGTAAAAAAACAAAAAGGATGATTTTTTTCACACCTTCATGGCTAAAAATATGAGGACCGCCAGTATCATCTCCTGTGACATCACCCTTAAAGCCCCAGGATGAAGCCTTGGAGCCCAAGACTCATGAGCGGTGAGTTGGCCTAAAGGGTAAGAGAATCAGGAGTCCCAGGTTCTAATTCCATCACTCTAGTTAAGCACTAACCACCTGTGTGCCCTTGGGCAAGTTGCCTTGCCTGTCCAGGGCCTCCACTTCCTCACTTGTATAATTAGGTGTTTAGAGGAGCTCTAAAGCCCCATCCTGTTCTAAGATTCCTGTCACACAGACTCAAGTCCTTTGCCCACCATTTATTAGGACATGTTCTTTTTCAGAACATTTCTGGCACCCAGAATCTTATGAAGCAATAAGACTCAATTCCCCATAATCACAACATTCAGCGTTCCCACTTCCCCAAAGGGTATGGCGCCATGGATGCCTGCCAGGAAGCACTGTGAGTGGAAGTGAGGAATGAATGAACATCAGCAGGCAGCATGTTGGGTTTGTCCTTCTCCTTGTCTTTACCACTGAGCACCTACAGTGGGTATGGGAGATGGTCCTTTTCACAGGTTATTGTAAGGATGTAGTGTCTGCCTTTTAGTTGATTTTTGGGGGGTCCTCACCTTTACCTCACTGCCCAACTGTCATGCCTCAGTCTTCTTCATGGCACTTTCTATTTCTTGGTGTCTCTCTGTATTTGATATACTAATAACAACAAAACAAACAACAGCAAAATAAAACCAAGGCATTAAACAGAAAAAATAAGGCCCAGTGTTTCATGTTTTCCATCTTAGTAAGGGAAGGGTCAAATGAAGACCTATTTCTTTTGTGCAAGAGAAGTGTCAAGTGAAGTGAGGAGGAAAGTAAGAAGATGTTTTTGATTTCAGTTTTGGTTTTAATTGGCTTCTCTGTTCTTTCTCAGTCGCCTCCAACTTCATCCCAATTTTACCTTTTGCTGTAAAGTTTAATACCCTAATGGAGAAGGGAGTGGGAAATACAGGGATAGAGAGAGAGTGAGGAATAGAGCAAATTAAATATATTTCATGAGCTATCACTGGGTACAGAATCGATCAATCCTAAAATTCAAAACTGAATCAGATTTTTATTTTTAGAAAACTAGAGGTTTTTTTTGTCTGCTTCATTTTGTTGTTTGTTCTGCCATTTGCAAGACGGTGATTTAAAAATGTTGTTTTGCTCTGTTGGTCACAAAAGCCTTATGGCCCTCGAAGGTTGTCCACAGAAGAGCTTTGTTGCCAGGCTGTGAGAACCCCAGGGCCTTTGGGAAGCCCCCAGCACAGCCGTCATCAGCCCAGTTGGCAGGCTGGCAGGAATGGCCATTCTAGTCCTTTCTGCCCCAGGGAGAGAAGGAGCTGGGGAGAGGAAGGGCAGGGCCAATGCAGGGTATGCCAAAGTTTCACATGCACTTACATTAGGAGCATGTCCAGCAGAAAGTCCCTTGCCAGGGCTTCCCTGGGCAGCAGGATGACAGGAGGGGAGTAGCAGGGATGGATAAAAAGTTGATCTGTGATGACAACCTGGAGAGGCGTGAAAAAGTTTTTCTTAATGGTGCAAGTTGCAGACAGTCCTTCCAGCTGCAGGGGCCATTGTGTGTTGGATCCTATGTCAGAGACTAGCATTGTGGGGAAGGCTTACACATCTGGGGCAGTAACAGCCGACTCCAGCCTCTGTGCCAGGAGTTATTATGTTGGAAGTGGGTGGTGAGCAGATCCGAATCTGTATAACAACAAGCTGCTTTATGATGGTGAGGGAGGGGCACTAGTGGCCTATTTTCATTCCTGCATGGACTGCCCACAGACCAAAAAAAATAAAAGCAGTGTGAGATGTTCAGCGAGACCCTCAGAGCACTGCAGCTGTGTGTCCATGATCCAAGGTTAACACTGAAGTGGGGAAAAAAATTGAATCAATTGGTTACTTTGTCCTGATGGATTAAAAATTGGTTTGCTTCCTTTTATTACCTTAAGTGATGTTTGATCTCTGAATTCATGAATCTGGCCTCTGTTCCCTTTTGGTTTGACTTGGATGTAAATGTTGGGAGGAGAATTCTAGGGTGTGTGTCTATTTTAGACAGTTGTTTGTATTCGGGCAGCTGAGGACTAGCGACAAAAGGATTGAAAAGAAACAGAGAAGTATCTGTTCAGGTCCTTTGCCCACTTTTTAACTGGGTTGTTTGATTTTTTTGGTGTTGAGTTTTATAAGTTCTTTATAAATTTTGGATATTAACCCCTTATCAGATGTATCAGCAAATATGTTTTCCCACTCAGTGGATTGTCTTTTTATTTTCTTGATGATTTCTCTTGCTGTGTCAAAACTTTTTAGTTTGATGAAGGCCCAGTTGTTTATTTTTTATTTTGTCTCCCTTGCCTGAAGAGATCTATCAGAAAAAAAATACTGCTATGAGCCATGTCCAATTTTACTGTCTATATTTTCTTCTAGGATTTTTATGGTTTCAGGCCTAACATTTAAGTGTTTAATTCATTTTGAACTTATTCTTGGATGTGGTATAAGATAGCAGTCTACTTTCATTTTTCTGCACATAACCTGTCCAATTTTCCCAGCACCATTCATTGAATGAACTATCTTTAGGCCATTATATGTGCTTGCTTCCATCAAATATTAATTGACTCTAAACATGTGGGTTTATTTCTGGGCTATTCTGTTCCATTGATCTATGTGTCTGTTTTTATGCAAGTACCATGCTGTTTTGATTACTATGGCCTTATAGTATACTTTGAATTTAGGTAGCATGATTCCTCCAAATTTGTTCTTCTTTCTCAAGATTGCTGTTGCTATTTGGGGCCTTTTGTGGTTTCATATAAATTTTTGAAATATTTGTTCTAGTTCTGTGAAATATGTCATTGATATAGCGATAAGAATTGCATTGACTCGATAGATCGCTTTGGGTAGTATG
>VMDR010006554.1:0-44896 GCA_007922815.1 Macrotus californicus | reverse complement strand
ACCAAATGTATCTGTGTACGATGGACTAGCCAAGTTAACACATAGTAATTAATCATTACAGATAACATGTGACTGAGAAGTCCCTCTCCTGGGTATGTATCCTAAGCAATGAAGATTTAAATTTACACAAAAACCTATATAGGAATGTTCATGGTGGCTTTATCCCCAAACTAGAAGCAACTTAAATGTTTTCAACAAGTAAGTAAATGAACAGGTTGTGGGCATTAAAAAAGAACAGTATTGATGTATGCAGCAACTTGATTGAATCTCAGTAGCATTATGTTGAGATGTTTTTAAAAGCCAATCTCCAATGATTACATACTGTGTGTGTCTATATAGAATATTCCTGAAGTAACACAATTGTAGAGATGGAGAGTACACTAATGATTGCCAGGAGTTAGTGGGTAGGAGAAGTAATGACTATAAGATGTGTAACAGTGTCAATTTCCTAGTCTTGATAATTGACACTATGGTTATTTCCTTTTCTTATTGCATTAGCTAGGACTTCCGATACGATGTTGAAAAGCAGTTGTGAAAACAGGCTGCCTTATACCTGACTGCACATTTTTAAAAGAGATTTATTATGCCATTCAAATATCATAAGCTTTACCTAATTTAAAACTTTCTCCTATGAAAAGATAGTTATAAACAAGGTATTTTTAAAAAGAAAATGCAGTCATAATAATTTTGAACTGAATTTTGTTGGAAGATATGATTATGGGTTCATTATATTCGGGGGACTATTCTTCATTGAGCAAATCTACATATTTCCCCCCTAACTGGAGAAATAGAAAACATGCTCATTCTATAAAAGCCCTGTGAAGCTTTGTGTGTGTGCTCCTAATCATTGTTAAAGCATATAATTGCATAGTGTTTGTTTTGGGACTTTAGCCTGGAGGTAACGTTTCCCTTCACTTCTTAGTCTCTTTATTTACTCACATTCCTATTTCTAAATATAGTTTGCACAGGGAAGGCTGCAGAAAATGATGGCAAGTGGGACATTAAGACAATAGTGATCCGATCATCTTCATTGTGTTTATTCACACAAGATGCTGAGATAAGCAAGAATTCCAGGACATCGTTTTCATGGACATCCTGGCCCTTCAGCATTATCAATAGCAGTGTTGTGTGTATCATGTCCTGGAATTCTTCACTTTTTGAGTCGGAACAAAGTCTATATGACGGAGGTGGTTCTACTTCAGTGTACACGGTTAATGATGAAAGTGGTCTTCTATAATCAGCAAAAACGTGTCAGCAGTCATTGAGTTGCTGAAGGTAAAAGGGAAGGGGGAAAGAAAAGAGAGGGTCAGAGGTAACAGAATCACTCAAGGTGTGTCCTAAGTCAGTAGGGAGGTGTAAATCAGCTGTGCCTGTGCAATTTGAACAGTTCACGCGTAACTAAGGGATTGCAAACGTTGGCGTGGGGCAGTTAGGGACCGTGCAGAGTTTCCATCTTCCTTATCAGAAGTAGACTTAAACCGTGATTGGACACATTGCTGTAGCCAAACCATATTTTTTCACTACGTTTAATTCTTTGCACTTATTTTTTAATTATATTTTATTGATTATGCTACTACAGTTGTCCTGATTGTTCCCCTTTGACTCCTTCCACCCAGGACCCCACACAGCCTCAGGCAGTCCTCCCACCATGTTCATGTTCATGTCCATGGGCTGTGTGTATGCATTCTTTGGCTGCTCCATTTCCTGTACTGAGGTTTACATGCCCATGGCTATTCTGTGACTCCTTGTTTGTGCTTCTTACTCCCCTCACCTCTTCACCCATTCCCCCACAAACCCTCCCATCTGACAACCATCAAAATGCTCTCTGGATCCACGATTCTGTCTCTGTTCTTATTTGCTTAGTTTGTTTGTTAGATTCAATTGTTGATATGTATTTTTTGCCATTTTATTATTCATAGTTTGATCTCCTTTTTCTTAAATAAGTCCCTTTAACATTTCGTATAATACTGGTTTGGTGATGATGAACCCCTTTAGTTTTTTCTGGTCTGGGAAGCTCTTTATCTGTCCTCCGATTCTAAATGACAGCTTTGCTGGGTAGAGCAATCTTGGCTGTAGGTCCCTGCTTTTCATGACTTTGAATATTTCTTGCCAATCCCTTCTAGCCTGCAAAGTTTCTTTTGAGATATCAGCTGAAAGTCTTATGGGAACTCCGCTGTCTCTGCTTTTCTCTTGCTGCTTTTAAGATTCTCTCTTTATATTTAACTTTTGGCATTTTAATTATGATGTATCTTAGAGTGGGCCTCTTTACATCCATCTTGTTTAGTTCTCTCTGTGTTTCCTGGACTTGCATTTCTATTTCCTTCACCAAATTAGGGAAGTTTTCTTTCATTATTTTTTCAAATAGATTTCCAGTTTCTTGTTCTTTCTCTTCTCCTTCTGGCACCCCTATGATGTGAATTTTGGAACGCTTTAAGTTGTCCCAGAGGCTGCTTATACTGTCCTCATTTTCTTTTTCTTTTTTTTTTTATCCTCGTTTTCTTGGCTTCTTTTTCTTCTTCTTGTTCTGATTGGTTGGTTTTTGTTTCCTGTGCTCCAAATCATTGATGTGATTCTTGGCTTCATCCACTCCGCTGTTGTTTCCCTGTGAATTGTTCTTACTTCAATTGATGGACCTTCATTTCTGACTAGGTCTTTTTTTATGCTGTTGAGGTCCTCACTGAGTTCCTTGAGCATCCTTATGACCAGTGTTTTGAACTCTGCATCTGACAGATTGCTTATCTCCATTTCACTTAGTTCTTTTTCTGGAGTTCTGATCTGTTCTTTCATTTGGGCCATGTTTCTTTGTCCCCTCGTTTTGGCAGCCTCCCTGTGTTTGATTCTATGTATTAGGTGGAGCTGCTTTGACTCCTTGTCTTGGTAGTGTGCATAATGTAGTAGGTGTCCTGTGGGGTCCAGTGGCACAGCCTCCCCCATCACCTTAGCTGGGTTTTTGAGGTCAACCCTTCGTGTGGGCTGAGTACACCCTCCTCTGTAGTTGAATCTTGGTCGCTGTTGGCAGATCATTGGCAGTGGGATTTCCCCAGGGCAGTCAGCTGCAAGGACTGGCTGTAACTACTCACCATAAACCTATGCCCTCTGTGGAGGATCAGCTGTTCATGGACAGGGTGGCGGTGCTCCATCGTGGCCTGGAGCTGTCCACTGGGTGCTCTGGCCTTGGGGTTTTTCAGGTAGTGCAGGTCAAGGTCTGTTCCCACCTGTGTTTTGTTTGGGGCCACCCTGCCTGCACTATAAATCAATCTGAGATGGCTGCTATTTGTGCTGAACTTGGACATTGCCAGGTGAAACCAAGCTGTGAATCTATGCTGGCTTTTGCTAGTGCCTGGCCTGGGGCTCACTGAGGCCAGCTGTTGCTTGTTTGATAGGATTTAGGGAGTTATGTAGAAGGAGCCAAGACCAGACATTTCATAAGGAAAAGCAGCTTAGGTGGGCCCATTAGTTGGGTGGGGCAGAGTCTCGGGGGGGTCTCCAAGAGGGTCAAACAGTGTCAGCCAGGTTGATGGAGTCTCAGGGCACCAGCTTGCCAGCTCTGTCTGGGGAGGGCTTAGAAAAGGTGCAATGGCCTCTGCTCACCTTGATGCCAGACACTTCTGTTCCTCCCTGATGCCACTGGTGCCTTTCAAGCTGCTACCCTGGTGCTGGAGCCCAGAGGGAGTGAGTCTGAGTAGGTGAGTCCCCATGTGGCTTCTTTAAGAGGAACTGCTTGGGACTCTAGAAGCTTCTTCCACCAACTCAATCCCTGCTGGTTTTTGCAGCCAGAAATTGTGTGGACTTATTTTCCTGGCACTGGAACCCTGGGCTGGAGGGCCTGGTGTGGTCTGGGACTCCTCGCTCCTGAGATATCCCTCCCGAATTTTTATCCACCACGTGTGGGAAAGGGACCAGCATGTTCTACATTTGATCCCCTCCCACCAGTGTGGATAAACATGATTTCTTTAATTCTGTAGTTGTCAGACTTTCATTCAACTCGACTTCTGACATTTCTGAGTGATGGTTGTTCTCTGTTTTAGTTGTAATTTTGATGTGGCTGTGCGAAGAGTGGAGCTGTGTTTACCTAGCTGCCATCTTGACCGGCAGTCCTCTGATTATTTGCATTTAAACACACCTCTTTTCCAGGATGAAGGGATGAAGGCTGTTCATTTTCGCTCTATGTGAGTGTTAATTGGGTTTTAGCAATTTAGAGCTTTGAGCAGTTGGCATTAGTTGTGTTTTTTTGGCTGCCCAGCACCTTTTCAACACTTTCCCCATCGGTGAGGGCATTTCCAATTTCATCATAATCACCTTCCCGAGATACAACTGAGAAAACTAGTGCCCTTTGTCACAGGGCACAGGAATGTGACCTAGATTCCATCAATAAACCTAAAGTAAGAAGTGAACAACTTGAGGACAGTGGCTCCAACCAGAATCTTTTTTGCTAGTCTGAGTGGCAGCAGCCGCAGCCTGCCCTTGGGGGTGGCCGCTTGCGCAGGGTTGGGTCCCCGGTTCTGCAGAAACACTGGCAGGCCTGTGTTTGGCACTGCATCCTTCCTGGAAGCTTAGTCTTGAGCTCCATTCTCAGTCTTCTCACTCCTTCTCTGCGCTGTAACTCAAGATCAGCTGTTGTTCCTTACAACCGAGTGCTTGACCAGTATCGGTTCCTAGCACCGTGGAGTATGTCTTTAGGGTGCCCAGACTAAATCTGGCCTGGCTGTTTTTTAGTGACATGTAAAGGCGGAGAGCAGGGTCTGGGCTCAATATTGAGTGAATGTCGGTTAGGACTAGACCTCGAAACACAGGCCTATAAATGTATAAATGAAGAGTGAAAGCTGATTCAAAATATTCAGCCCGCTGCAGGAAAAGATGAGGTGAAGACAGAGGTCAAATGTGAAGTGTGTAGAATGGGTTAGATTCATGCTTGACTGAGAAGTTGAAATATATGTAATTTTTGTTCTGGTTTTAGAAAATTTTAGATTTTAATACTGTTCTTTGATTCTGACTCCCCTTTGTCATATTCCCAGATTGTCTTAAAAGCTTTCAAAGAATCAGTTTTCTTTGTGCACTGTGTATAAATGTAACTAAACAAATATCATTTTTATTTTGTTTTGGATTATGTACTGCCATGCACACTTCTATTAAGTTAGCATTAAAATAATGACGCTTAACTTCTATTTATGAACTGTATGCCCAAGTGAGAAACTTAGTATGAAAATATGCCTCTAGAAATTGTGGATCTATGAAATTTTTATTCAAATACTCTTAGTTAAGTAGATTTATACTAATATTGAAAGTTTTACTTACCATTTACATAGAGAATTACTGACTCAGTAATTCGGGAATATGGCAACCTGGGGAGTGTCACTTTAATAATGGGCCAGACTGGCAAGTGCTGCTTCTGGAGACTGACTGACTGACTGACTGACTTATTTATTTATTTATTTATCTATTTATCTATTTATTTAAATTACTCTATTGTTGTTCAATTACAGTTGTCTGCATTTTCCCCCCACCACTCCCCCTCCACCCCAGCCAATCCCACCCCCCTCCCTTTCTCCCACCCTCCCCCTTGGTTGTGTCCATGTGTCCTTTATAGTGCTTCTGGAGATTCTGATGGATGTCTTCATTAAAGCCCCTCTTACATATGTGATTGGAACTTTCCATGGCAGAATTTCTTATTAAAAAAATAAAATGGTAATAATGAGGGAGCTCTCATTTATTTTATGATGTCTATTTCCTGTCATTGTGGAAGATGTTTTCCATAAATGATCTTGAGCCCTACAACACCCGGCAAAAGTTGTTCCTATTTTGGAAAGGCTGAGTTAAGTGACTTGCTCATGGCTATTTAGGTCTATTTTAGGTTGATGTTTCAGAGTTATTTTAAATGTAACAAAGGAGACTAAGGTAGCTTCCTTAGGAACCTTTCATTGTAATTTATCCTCATCCTGATCTCAGAGTCCGAGTAGAGTGTCCCTGTGGCCCATCCCCCTTTATATCTTCAGAGAACACTTGTCCTTAGCCTTTGGGTCATTTTGTGGCTTGATTACACAGGCTATTTATGTTGTAGCTTCTGGTAAAAACTCCTCAGAATCACTGTATTTCCATCCCTATTGATGAAATAGTTTCTCATAGATTTGAGCTTTATTTTCTGTAGTTTACATTTTCACACATGGCCAAAACAGCATATGAGTAAGTGACTGCTGCATGTAAACTTTAAACCCTCCTTGACTGGTTTCCCAACTGTTGCAGATATGGCTGCTGTTTTCTTGTTTTAGGAAGAAGGAACTATCAAAACTTTTCAACTTCTCTTCTGATACTGAGAAATGCCAGGCCCGATGTGCAGTTACCTTAGAGGCCTTAATATATAAGTATGTGGTAACTGTGATTGAGAAGCCTCAGATTTTCTAGAGCATGGGATATTTTGAATAACGTATAATAAGGTATTCGAACAGACTTCAAGCTGTTTTGTGATAAAGGCATCCATTCTGAGCCAATGCCAGAGGGAAGTATCATACCAAACTTATTGCAGTGCCCCTGTGCTATGTGAGGAACAAACTTTGTATTTGAGTAAGTAAGCCATCGCCCCTCCAGTGTTCAGAAGGTCCTCTGCAGTTGCTGTAATGAGTCACATATTCAAAATGCAGGTGTGAAAAACTTGTACATATTTTAGCCTATAAAGACACCCTCATTATGTTGTTTTTCTTTCTTTACCCTCTTCCTGCACTCCAGATTCCTGGGAAGGCCATGTGGGGCTGAGGGAGGGACCTAACAAACAGTGATCTCACTGAGAAATGCAGGAGCTTTAAGGAGATTGTGACTAAACTGAAGACTTTGAGTCTTTGTGTATCTAGTAGCATATCTGTGTGTGTGTGTGTGTGTGTTTGATATTTTGTGAAAAACAACAAGCAAGCTGCTACAGTGAAAAAATAGTGAGGATAAACCAAGGGCTGCTTATTTTCCCTGTGTGCTGGATTCAGTACAAAACTTTGCTTGTTTGTGTTCAAAAACTCCATGCTTTTTCCCTAGAACAACACTCTATATTTTATAAGGTCTGACTAAAGATTGAGGTGAGAATAGAAAGACGGGGGTTGAGTTTTGTATTTGACTTTATTCAAGTATGAACTCTCATTTTGGAAGCTTTTGTTAATTACAAAGTTTGTTGTAGTGAGCCTAAATAAAACAGAAATTTCCGTCATTTATCAAATGGTTTGTAATTTGAGCTGTATCTACATATCATTTAAAATATCTGTTAAGATGAGTAAATAGCATAACTTATGTATCTTAAGAATTAGGCATAAGAGTATTGAGTGGAGTGGTATTTGCCTCAAAATATCTTATTAAGGCAAACTGGAAGTGACTTAAAAAGGTTTTTAGATGTCTTAGATTCCATTATATACAGAAATCTTTTTTTTAAAATAGACACATCTATAAATCATGCTAATGATAAGAAGTGGGAAAGTACTAGAACCACAACCAGTGGTAAAAATACCAAGCCCATAATCCTGGTTAGTGGGTACGATGACATTTTGAAGAACGCTTCCAATCGACTTTATTTCTCTCTTTTATGATGGAGTGATGGACTACATAAAAATAGGGAAAAATTAATACTGTCTTGACATAAATGAAACTTTTGACAAGTTACAGTATATTCTTCGCCCAAGAATTTTAGGAGAATGAATTCATACATGTTGAAGAATAATCTACAGAGCTCTATTTATAGCCTGAGGATGGTGTTCTACAAATGATATCCTTAGTGTGGAACAATGTTGCATTTTACTTAGTAAAATCATACAAAGGGTATTGACGTGTGACATCAATATGCGACGAATTGGTGGCATCAAGAGAATAAGACACTCTGAATTACTGCGTTTGGCCACACACATTGATAGGCACATCGTGTGCTGACCTGGGAAGCTGTGTGCAGAGTGGAGGCTTGGCACTAACCCCAGGGGGTTCTGGGCAGTGACCTTGCTACGTCAGGACGTGTTATCCTTGCAGAGTTAACATCACTGTGCGCTGAACCGTGTAAGTATTGAGAAATAATTCTTCTACTACACTCTGGGGAAATACATTGAAAACGGATTCTAAGAGATCTCTGAGGAAAATTAAGAGAAATGGAAATCATTTGATTGGAGTAGATGAATCAAGAGATTAGGAGTTACGAGGAGAAGAGGTAACAGCTGTTCTCCCTTTCTTTTAATACAAAGAATAAGGAATATTCTCTGGATATTGATGAACATAGAAAATATGCAGGTTTGCTGTTGTATTAGTACCAGAGAAGCATCTTTTCTTAGCAATTTGAATGCAGTATATAATGGCATCTGATAGTAACTGTATGTACTCATTTGATAAATGTGTATTGAATGCCTTCCATAGAAAAGGGGACCATTAGGTGCTGATTCCTGTGTGAAGACAAGAGACTAAACCAGGGACTAGATACAGGATGTCCTCCTAATTCTGTGACTTCTTGTGAAAGCAGTTAGCAGGTTAAGTGAGACTTGCTGAGAAGCGGACAGTCCATGTGGTACCCTTTCAGTGGGGTCATGTCCCCAGATGTTAGACAGAGAGTCAGAGCAGAATGGCTCTGTAGAGTTAGTCACCCTTTCATGTCAATTAATTGGCCTTTACATCTAAGTACCTTTGAATTTTCCTTAAGAAACGTCAAGAGAAGTAAGAGAAGGTTAGTAACGCTGTTCATATCTTCTTTGTCATTATTTACCGTGTATTATGTACACAGTGTAATTCGTCAGCCAACTTTAATTTCATAAGCTATTCATTGTGTTTAAACACCGCCTTTCTTCTATTAAATATTTATGTCAGTCTTTGAGAAGAATACATTAAAATTGCAGATGGGGGTCATTTTAAACATTTCCTTGACTGAAGGAAAGGGATCCCCTTATGAATTTATAGTCTGCTTTCAACGAAGGTTCACAATGTCTGATAATAACCCAAGGAGGCAAGAATTTCACCAATTCCCATCACTGTGATCTCAAAAAGCAATGCTTCAGCAGCTCTCATTTTGAAACTATTTGCAAGGCTAGTGAAGAATGGTGAACAAAAACATTTGCAGTTGTATTGCCTATTAATAATTCAGTAGGAGTACACTTCTTTTGCATTAATATTGCCTTTTCATCGATTTTTAACCATAGTAGCAAAGATAAATGTTAAATCAAATTTTTGACTTACGTTGCACAGAAA
Source organism: Macrotus californicus (assembly GCA_007922815.1). Taxonomy (NCBI): domain Eukaryota; kingdom Metazoa; phylum Chordata; class Mammalia; order Chiroptera; family Phyllostomidae; genus Macrotus; species Macrotus californicus. Next base: position 35,707 of record VMDR010006554.1, on the reverse strand, counting down.
GATATGTCCTAAACTCTGGAGTTCTAGAACTTGAAAGATACTTTGGGAATCATGTCCCAGATTTCCTAGAGGGATGTGCTTTTTGCTTTACTTTTTTCTGTTTGTCTTGATAACTAATAAGCCTGAATCCAGGAATAATGGTTATTTCTTAACTCCTCAGAATGGTGTCTCCTAGTTAAACTTCAAAGAACCTATACGTCTTTAATTATATTACCTTCTTTGTTAGTCATCGTAAAAGCTGCCATTTTAAATAAGAGCTTTATTGAAAATAAAAATTAAAATTTTACATTTTTTAAAAAATCTTGGAAGATTGTATATTAACAGCATCATTTCATAGTTGAGAGCTGAGACACTTCTTTCTTAACCAGTCTTACTCTGTTTCTCTAAGTCAACAGCCTTTGTTTGATGTAAAAGGGAAATGATTGACCCTGAAAATCTTTTTTTAGAGATAGTTGCTTAGAGCAACTACTTCACTGAAGTTTGGTGAAAGCTTTGGAAGTTGTAAGACAGAGAAATTATGACTCTTTGTTGTAGTCGTTTGCCAGTCAGTAGTGGCCGTCCTTGGCTGACGGGTGATTCTTTCATGATTTGTGCAGAGTGTGTGGCTGTGTGGGTTCCATGGGCAGGTATGCAATTTCAGTCTCATTTAACCTATATTTTTGAAGTGATGATCCAACAGCTATTAAGTGGGGATGTAAAGAAACTGATTATTTAGTAGTAAAAATTGTGTATCTTTTTTAAAGAACTATTTTGTTGTGTGCACTGAATGAGCATTACATTTTAACATATAGTCCAGAAATTTTTCCACAGATAATGCTCCTAAGGATCTATGAATTCCCTGAAATACCAAGCAAAATGTTGTGTGTGCATTATTTTTGGAAAGGGATCTCTAACCCCAAAAGTTGAGCAACGTACCCCAGTCTAATCTCCTGTTTTCCAGATAAAGAAACTGGGGTTCAGCAAAATCAAGTGATTTATTTATAGTGTGACAACATTTGAAGTGCTAAAATTAAAATCTTTTCTTCTCCTGTTGACTGTCCCCAAGGTTTCTAATATTTTTTTGAAGTTGGATGTTCAGAACTTAGAGTTGAAAAAATTATGAGCCTTTGCTGTACAAAAATATATTCAACTCCAAATACATATAATTAGAGTCCTGGATTCATAACATCTGGGGGATATTGTTTTGAGTGCCATCTTAGCTTGAAGATGTTATTTATAGAAGCCAGTCGATATTCATTACATCTTGTAAGTGAAATTATGCCTCAGCCTCCAACCTTCCCCCACCCCCGCCTGATTTTAACACTGTCTGTTGGAAATGTAGCCTCTTCTTCTTCTAGCATTGGTTAGAATAAATCCTGGCAGTTCCAGACAATATGAGGGGGGTTCCCAGTAGACATAGAAGAGATCATCACTTCAAGGTCCAGGCTTAGTGAGATAACTTTTCTAGGCAGATGGCGACAACAGATGGCTTTAATGTATGCAGCCACTCATTCACTGGGTTTTCTTTGGGGGTGCTCCAGGTCTTCTCTGTGGGGGAGGGCGCTTAGAGGTATTATCCCATTCTTCCTGGTAATAAAGGCTAGCCTTGGTGGCAAGGAAAATAGTCTCTAGTGCAGCACAATGTAGAAGAGAATGGAAGGGCAAACCTGAAAGAGCAGAAATGGTCCCAGTGCAGGAGCAGTAGTAGGGAAAGAAAGAGGTCATCAGGAAGGCAGTGTGATGCAGATGCTCTGCAAAGGGCAGGTGTTCATGAGGAAGGAATGACAGCAGGCTGGATGTTTCCCGTGTCATCTTCAATGATCTTTCTGCATTTTGATGTTAGTAGCAGTGATTTTTTGCTTGATATTTGGCTCTTTCTTTTACATTCATAATTATCAAAATTGTGTGTATATGTATAGCAACCCGGGCATGGGCTGATTTACTGGTTTTATTTTTAATTTTTGCTGGCTGACACTGACCCTGAAGATCTGCCCTGTCCACATCAGAGGTCAGTGGCCGCTGTGTTTGTGCCCACTGGCAGATGGTCTGCTAACGCGTCTTACTGCACGCCACCCAAAAGCAGGTTCACGTCAGTGTCTCCTCTTTCGACCCCAAAGAATATAAAGAAAAAGGGCTCAGATTTGGCACAGTGGTTTTTTTAAAGGGTGTTAGCTCCTGGTGTATGACCTTAATACTTATTTAAATATTTCTTTCTTCTTTCATTTTAACTCATCTTCATAATGTTGGTTTACAAGAGAAATTTTTATCAAGTTGATTATACTTTCCAGATCAAAAGTGTGAGTGATTTCTGGACTTCTTTTTTGACAAAAAGTGCCATGAAGAGCTGCATTGAAACAATCTAATTTTAAAAACACTTATTGAATTAAAAAGCAGACTCAAACCAAACTAATGAAAGCTTCTTATAATAGAAGTCAGTTGAAGTGGTTTTAAACATTTATTTCATTACTTTTTTTTAACTCCTTGACTGTTAACACTATAAATGTGAATTTCAAAAAAACTTAACTTGTTTTTGAACTCTATAAAAAGTATTTTTTTCTTTTAATTAACTTTATTGTTCTTAAAGCCCTGAATCAGGCTCTATTTCTGTGCTTGGGTAGTTCCCATTTGCAGATGGGGCAATTTCTGCATATAGGTCTGAGTAGGCTATGCCACAATTATCTTTTTATCGTAACTTTACTATCACAAAAGTAGTTTCCTTGTCCAAATGGAAATTCTAGAGTAACTCAAATGTCTTACTAAACACATCATTTCCAATTTCCAAAAGTGGTGGCCCCTGGTCCAGCAAACAAAACCCACTTGGAGACTTGGATGGATCCGGGTCTCCTCACTGTCCCTTTGGGCTCTCACATAATAGTAGTTGCTATTGTTGGGTGTTTGCTTTTTGCCAGGCAGAGTGGGAGTTGCTTTGTGCGGTTATCAGATTTCATCAACCTTGTGAGGTAGGGTGTGATTATCTTTGTCTCTCAGCTGAGGAAACCTAAGCTCAGAGACATGCAGTCAGCTCCCCAAAGCTGCATAGCTAGTAAATGGTAGAGCCGGAATCCTAACCCCAGCAGGCTGTAAAGCTGGCTCTGACATGCGCCACTGTTCTGCATGGAGGGGTGCACATGTATGGGTGCATACTCAGTGTTTTCCTACTTGTAATTTGTCTTTGAAGCCACTTTGACTCAGAGAAGTCACTGTATGCAGGTATCAGGTATCAGAGAAGTCACTGTATGCATTACACCAGGTGACAGGTCCTGTGCTGAGGTTTTTACTGGACAATTTCCTGTCATTGAATTGTGACCATCTAATGTCACTAGTCCGTCTTACAAATAAGTTCTAGGAGGTATTACCGTGCTCACTGTCATTGCCAGTGAGAGGCCAACCCGGGGGCTGCCGACCTGGCCTGGCAGCTGGCTCTCTGCAGACACAGCTGTTCTCGTGCTTCTGGGTGAGAACTACTGGGGCGAGCTGTGCAGAGGGGTTAAAGCGCAGTTAAGTTCTTCTTGAAAACGTGTGGTGGTATTTGTTTCTGTGGCATCTAATTATATTTAGAAAACTTTCTGAAAAAATGATTCCCTACCCACGATAATAGTAGAAAAAAATTTTGAAAAAATATTTAAAGCATTTCCCTCCTGTCTGCTCATTCCTTTCCTTCCTTTAGCAAATATTAATTTAGTATTATTATGTGCCGTGTATAGTCCTTGTGGGAAAGGCTAGAGGTGCCTAAGTGAGTAAAACATATACCCGTACCTGAAAGAACTTCCATTTTTCTTTGATCACAAATAGGACTTTTTGTCACCATTAAATGTCTGAATTTTAAACAGATTCTTGGACTGGGGGCTCATATCCATCAGCTCATTCAACTTCAGACCTGTCTCATCCCCAGTAGCTTTTCCAGAACTGCTACCTTCACCGTGAAGCTCCATGAGATTTCCCAGTTCAAATCGGGCTTCTTCAGGATTTTGGCTTTTCTAACAAAGACACCATGGAGCAGATGAATAGATTGGCAAGGCTTTTCCGTGTCCTTTCCGGTGCTGTCTAGAGCCATGTTTTGACCACTTCTTTTAAGTCATTTGTCTGCACCTCTCGGGTCATGATTTCCATCATCTTCTTCCGGATTTGGCGGACCTATTGATGCTGAGCATAGGAGGTCCTCCAAATCCGATTGTTGCATTTGTAATAAAACCAACAGAGAATAGACAAAGCAAACAACCATCAGGTAGTCTTGATGTCAACGTGAACTGCAGTCATGGTCTGCCACTTTTTGACCACGGAGCACATTGTGTCCCAGGTAAGATCCATGCCATGGAAGTCAGGCAGCTTCTGTCCTGAACATCCTCAGTAATTAGCCTGAATTCTCTAAATCAGCCTCATCATTCTGCAGCTCAGCCATGCTCACTTCAAACACACAACCCTGCAGACCGTCAGATACGATTTTGGTCCCTTGCATCCTCATGACCAGTGTTTTTCCAATATTTCTTTCATTGAGCATGGCTGGTGCTTTCACGTCACACCAGTCTTCCTTAGAAAATGATCAGCCACTTTTTCTTGGCTCTCTTTTTGCCACCTCGTATTAGGCGCTTGTTCTTGCTGACCACCACGGTGCTGCTCGGAGAGCCAAAAGAGCCCTCCAGAGAATTTTTGAGCAACTGCTGTGGACACTTGCTTTGAATTTTACAAATAAGGGAGTAAAAACTCATAAAACTTCCAGGAGATTGATTTTGCAGTATACATTATCTGCAGGTATTAAATTTGCATCTCAAACACTGACTTCTTTCTCTGTGCTTTAGTGTCCACACACAACCGTAAAATCTTGTCATTGTCTCGCATACTTAATCTCTCCCAGTTTGTGTTCCTTTCAACACCTATACATCATGGTGACACACAAGTCATTTGCAAGCTCTTTTTGAAAATGTGAAACCTATATTCTTTTTATGGATCAGTAATTGGGAAGTATGAAATCACAGTGTGCTAACTCAAGGAGGAAATTTTAAAAAATTTAAAGACGTAAAAATCTTTTTTAAAAAGATTTTTGTAGTTAAATATATTTAAATTGGTACAGTATACTGTCATGAGCCCTAACCTTGAGTTTCTCGTAGTGTGGTTATCAGTTTCACGGGGCCACACAGTCTGGGATATCACAAACACTATTGGAATCTTGCCCACCCTGCCTCTCACTTGAATTTTAAAATGCTTTTTTATAGGCTATTCTTAAGCGTAGTACTACTTGAGACCCTTTTTCTTGTCAGTTTTGTTTGTATTTGAGCAGAAGCAGAAGCAAGTCTGGTTTGGGTAAAAAAGAAATTCCAGAGGGCTTCCTGAAGACTCGTGAGCCCGAAAGGAACCTTTCGCAGATCTCTAAGCTGTGTTGGCACAGGGCCCTCTGGCCCAAACACCTACCTTCCGTAGCAGAAGGGGCTTCTTTCATTATTTTAAGTAAGATGAAGCCAGATTCCCCTAATGCCAATTCCAGAGTCTTAAAAACTCTCACTTCTAGAGAATCTAATTTCCCAATCAACACCTAAGGTGTTTCCCTAAACAAAAATTTAAGGAGAGTATTTTCTGCTTAATTCCAAAGAGACCCCTTTTTCTGATGAATTCGGGTAATCTGTACAGGCCCCTTGTAGGGGAACCCAGCAAATTGTGTTAACTTTTATTTTATATTTGCTAGGAGCTACCCTCTACTAGATATTTTTTGTGTTATTGAATTTAACAATTATGTTAAATTAAGATGGCTATTATTTATCCTGAGGTCAATTAAATAACTTGCCCAAAGACACTGAGCTAATCAGCAAAGGAGCTAGGAATCAAACCTTGGCTGGCTGACTTTAAAACTATAGACCTATCTTCCTAAGGAGAGAAAAATTCCCACTCTGAATCACCAAACATCCATCCCAAGAAGCCACCATCTTTCTGAACTGAGTCAGCCACTGAGTAAAAGGACATTCTTCAGCTGTCCTGAAAAAGGGGTCAGGTCACCTCCTTTCTGAATTTAAGTGTTCACTTTACCCATGAGACTATAGTACCCCTTACCTCAGGGTAAGAAAATAATTGTTTTGGTTTTAAAGGTCTTTCCTGCTGGGTCTTATAGAGTTAGAATAAACAAGGGTGATGTTTATGTCAACAGTGTTATTTAGCCAAATAGGTGACACCGTAAATATGAACGCTAGATGATAGCTGACTCTGAGAAAGTGATGAGATATTTATGGACTAAAACTGGAGACTCAAAGTTAAGACTGCCTCTGCAACTGTAGCTGTAGCACATTTGCCTGAACGTTATAATGTATTCACTGTAAAGTCTAGAAGCCTTATAAATATATGACTGGCAGTTGCCTCAGGCAGAAATCTTTTACTGATGCAATGAGATAAAAGTAATTAAGCTACATGTAGACCGATGGGTAATTAAATCCATGTGAAGCATTTTGTAACTAATTGCTATGTTCTAATCATAGATTGCTTTCTATTTGTCAAGGTAAGTATATATAATTACACAGCCCTTATTTTCTTTAATCCGAAATCATCCCAGTTGAATGAATATGTTTAAGCACTCTGAATCTTAGAATGTTTGGTACATTTCTTGCATAAAGGTGATTTGCATATTTTGTAATTTGAGGGCCTTTTATAGAAATCGCTTTTAGTATCACTGACAGCAGTTCTGTGGTCAACAGAGATTTCCACACTCTTGACTCATTGCTTGTTTTTTCATTTATTTTCAGTAGTGTAGCTGGTTTGTTGTTTACTGGGTGCTAGTGATGTTCCAAGCATTATGTGGACTATGGTGCTGATCACAGCAGTTTGAAAAAACCAACGATCAGTAAGTGGCTTAAAAATAGAGAACTATGTTCAGTGACACAGGTGAAATAAATAGCTTGGGGAGTTGGAGAGTCTTGGTGTGAGAAATCATTGCAGTTCAAGGCATGGCCATGACTGCTGGACACATAGTAGCAGGTGTGACCAGGCATTTCTAGAGTCAGGGCTAGAGGGGATGTCATCTCTTGGCGGGGGTGGAATTTTGAAAATAGACACCTATTCAAAGCGTTTTTGTTTTGTTTTGTTTTTTACATGTAAGTTGCTTCTGCTGCTACAGGACACTAGCCAGTGTGTTTCTGGGATGTCTTATTCCTCTTTGTGTTCTAAGCATGGTGCCTGGCACATGGGTTTCCCTCAGATAATTTTGTGGAATTACTATGAGCAACATGCTGACTAAAAGGGACTCAAAGGTCACATTCTGCAGATTATCTTCATCTGTGAATTTGCCTTTCTCATTTCATTCATTGGACAGAGAGACTGTTTCTGACCTTCAAGGCATATTATAAAGCCATTGGATTTTTAAAAAAACTTTTAGTTCTACTTCATACATCCCTTTTATTAAATTTAAGCACATAACATCATTGTTTATTGGTAATAGCCTTTAAAGAGACACAATTCATCATGAATGTTCCTTAACTTTGGTGTTCTAAGTGGTACCTGTGATGAAAGGCGTGTCTTTCTAAGGCCGACTTGTAATATATTGGTTGGGGACCAGATGCTTCTTCCCCCCTTACTCGAACCCCCAGTGTTTCTGTTCCGTTGTTCCAGCTGCCCTGTGTGGTATGCATTGGGCTCTTCCCTGCCCCTTCCACAGGAGAGCATGTTCCCTGCCAGCTATTGGATTCTGTTTTACAGCTATAAATATTATTTTGATTCATTTACACTACTGTACCTCATCCCATTGTTTCTCTTTTATATTAGTGCATATATACATAATGAATGTAGATGTAATGTATTGTATATTTATTATATCTAAGTTTAGTGCCTCAAAAACATTCTTTCTCATTGCCTGCTGATATTATCATTTTCACACCTCCCTGGCCTACTCCTTAGGGTTATATTTGCCTATTTTGTAAATAGTTAACTCGGACTTTTTTTCCGTACATTTATTTTCTTTAACTCCCTTTCGTACTCGACCATCAGTTGTTATTGTATGTGCCCTGGGAACCTTCATGCAGAGCTTGGTGATGACTCCTTAGTAAACACTACTTAAGGGTGATAATGGTAGTACTATGACGTGGTTCAGAACATAGTCTTCCCCTTTGCAATCACAAATACAGTGTATAAACTTTCTTTTTTGTCTGTACTGTGTGAAGCTTATTTGCCGAAGAATGTGTTCCTTGGGTGGATTTTTTAAATAAGATGACATGTTTTAGAAGCATCCTGACGTTTGCTACTTTGAATCAGGAAGCCTACTCAGTGCTGGGGGAAATAGGTTCTCCATCTGCATTAGACCCGAAGACTGGGCGGGGCCTGCCCTGCTTAACCCCCACCTTAATCTCCACAGGGACAGTCCGCTGCAGGACAGCCGAGGACTCTCAGGCACAGAATGGCCTCTTATCTCAGTGACTGCCTATTTTGCTGTGTGTGACACATACTTTTTTGCCCAAATTTTTGAGAGAAAAATAAGGATGTGTGTTGTACATGGGTAGTACTAATCCCATTTCTATAAATGTTTTTGATTCTTTTATTTATGCTTATGAGTTAAAAGTATAACACTAGAAAGCAATAATGATATCCGTATGCAAAATAATACCCTGGTCGGTTTTGTTTCTAAATAAAAATAAGTTAAAAAGTTGAAATAAAAAATTAAAATGGCCCTGACTGGTGTGCCTCAGTGGATTGAGCGTCCGCCTATGAACCAAAGGGTCGCAGGTTCAATTCCCAGTCAGGGCACATGCCTGGGCTGCAGGCCAGGTCCCCAGTAGGGAGCGTGTGAGAAGCAACCACACATTGGTGTTTCCCTCTCTCTTTCCCCTTCCCTTCCCCTTTGTCTAAAAATAAATAAAATCTTAAAAAATAAGTAAAAAATTAAAATGAAAGATTTTTTTTCCTGCAAGTTTGGCCAAAAAACGTGGGTGCACATTGTACACGCCAAAATACAATAGTACCCTGCCTTGGAAGAGGTTTGGACTTTGTTCTGTCACAGAACTAAGTTATTTTAAACTAGTTTGATGTTTTGAAGCCTCAAATTTCTTTTAATGTCTGGTAGTATACATTCAGAGCAACTTCTAATTTAAAATGAATTTTTCTCCACCACTAAGGCAAATACTCTTCTAAGGACTCTATTTAATGACTCAGGTATTCTAAGGCCTTTGTTTTGGTCTTGCAGGAACATAAACTGTCCTTGATCCCCTGTGACTTTTAGGAATTGTTGGACATACTGCTTTCCTGTGATTCTTTCCCCAACTTCGGGATGTAGTTTCCTCTCATGTCCGTCCAGAGAGAACTCAGTGAAAAACTCAGGAGGAACCCTCTGCTGATCTTTGAGCTTCTTCTCTGAGCAACTTTTACCTCTTTAATATTTGACCCAGTGAATTGTAGCTTCCGGAACTGCAGTCTCTGTCTTCTCAGTTTAGCAAGGTCATCAGGCTTTGTTGGGTTCCCCTGTTCTGCACTGTGGTCCAGAAGGTGTTTCTAGGTAGTAAGAGGACCAGTCATAGGACTTCACCATGTTTGCTCCTCTCAAAAGTCACAGCCCTGCCCTTCCTTTTGTTCCCTACATGATGGCTTCACATATTCAGTCACATGTTCTGGTGGCTTACAGCGTTAAGGCACTTCCTGTAACAGTTAATCCTGCAGGTGTAGAAACGCTGGTCCTCGCAGTATTTCCTTTTAATTAAAATTCTGTGTCGTCGTTAATATAACCAGAGTCCATAATTTATACTGTGTATTACACATTGCTCCACAGAAACAGACATGTTGGTTCATGTGATTTTGATTATCATAGAAGTAATATACATGTGTATGTTATTCTGTTGTAATAGATATTAAAATAACCTTTTATTAATTCCAGAGCAAGTGTTTGTACTGCTTTGTTTGTAGGAACTTTTAACATTAAGAGGTAGCTTAGGTATGTATCAGAGTTTTCTATTCTGATTATTTTAATTTTTGTCAAGGTACAACTATCAGTTTCATAAAACTTCCAAACTTTGAATTATTCTATTATTATAGTTACTTGGTGTGTGGGTAGTAGGTTCTTGATGATGAGACTACTTTTTTCTCTGATGAAGGAAAAATGACTTTTCCTTTTCCTGTCGCATAGGGGTTTCTGTTTTACTCATTCTTATTTGTCCTTCCTTTGGAAGTTGTAGCAGTGGTTCAGCCTCTTTGAAGACTGAGTTTGTGGCAAGTGTTGGCTTTTGAATGTCAACTTAAATAATGCTAAGTGAGAGGTTGAGGCTCAAGAGTAGAATAAGTTCTGTTGGGTGGACAGAAGGAAAATGAGAAGATTTTAAAAGACCAGCACCATTTCCTTTTCCTATAGGTGCTACCAACTAGAAAGCATAAATGTGTTAATGGTCTCAGGTTTATTTTACTTGTTTCTATTTAAATTTGTTAGTTTTGTTTCACTCACTTCAGTTAATTATAATAAATTCCCCCTCCAAAAAAAAGAGTAAAACTTTTTTTTTTTTAAGAAAAACTGGACAATTTCATGTTATGTTTTCCTGGACCTCCTTGTGTACTAAATCTAGTGACTTGAGAATTCTGAAACTTACTGAATATTCATGAACTTAAGCATGAGAGTATCTTAAAACATGGAGTTATCGAGAGCAAGTATAATATACATATTGCATATGCATTGCATAGGACAGTGCATAGGTTATCGGCCATGTAATTCTTGCCCTATTAGCTCTTCCCTTTCAGTGGGAGCTCATGCAACAACGTACATCACCACTGGCTCCTGTCCTAGAATTCTTCTTCGCCGCACACCCCTCATTCTCCCCCCAAGCCACACTGACCTCTTTGTGGGTCCTTGGGAGCTGCAGTTGTACTCGTGCTGGGTCTTTGTACTTACATTCCCTCTGCTTCCAGGGCTCTTCCTTCAGATGACTGATCTGTGTGCCTTACTTACTCCTTGGTTCATTCAGGTTTTCTGCATGGTGAGTCTTCCTCAGTTATTCTCTGTCAAAAGTATCAGTGTCATTTCCCAACTACTTCACCATTCATTCCTTTCATGCTGCTTTAAAAAACTTCCATTAGCTGTTGTTTTGTTTTTACTTGATAATATATTATTCATCTCTTATTTTATTGTCTCTCTCACTTAAATAAATTTCATGAAATCAGAGCTCTTGTCTCTAAGCCCTAGAACAGTGCCTGGCACATAGTAATACTCAACAGATACTTGCTAGAGGAATGAATGAATGAATGAATGAATGATGTTTTATTTGTATTAGGACAACTATACTATATACCTGATGCTTCTTCCAATTGAACATAACATAATATAAATTAGAAAACTATATTTGCTGTTTAAATTCTTGAAATATTAATTTATAAGTTTTATGTTCAAAGTCAAATTTCCCTAATTTGAACTATAGAATTTCAGGTCATATTTGACTGTAGATTGGTGGGGTTTTTTTTGAGAAAGACCTTGAAGACCATAAAATGTTAATCATTAAAATATTCTGTTCTTTAATATTTAGTTCTATTTGTTCTCTATTCTGTAATTGAGTTCCGTGGCCTAAATAATGCAAAGACATGTGTTCTTTAGTTTCCTTTGCCCTCTGAACTACTCTATAACTCTATAAGTTAGTCTTGGAATATGGATACATTTCTAAAATATAATCACCATGATCAAACTGATAGAAATCTTTGTAGCAGGCATCCAGTTATTTTCTTTTCCCCTCTTCCTACTTCCTTTAATATCTGTAATGCCTGGTGGACTACTGCAAGTTGAGTCTCTTGTGATTTTTTAAAGACAAACAGCTTGTCCTCCCATATCCTGCTGAAACACCAGAGGACCCATTCATAGTCACTGTCATCTGTATTTCTCTACAGATACTAGAACAGCCCACATACGGAACAAGACACACTGTGGTATTAATAGAATAAACTTAATCTGCCTCATTGAGGATTATTGCAGATTTTGGACACTGGAGAATCAGAACCTTGTTTCCAGAAAGTGTGTCTTCTTTTTGTGTTGTTTGCTTTGTTGTTAGCTTTCCATTATTTCCAAATTTTTATAGAAGTATGGAAATAAACAATATTCTTCCTGATGATGAACATTTAAAAGAAATAATTTCAACAGGTTGTTTTTGTTTAGCAACAACATTATAAATTTATGCCAACAAGTTTTTGTTTTTTCTTTGTTATCACTATAATCACAGATGTCAGGATGCTCTGGAAATACTGTCTCTTTATTAATTCTTGTTATTAAAGCAGTAAAAAAGATAATTTTAAAGTTTAATTGTTTTATGAGTAATTGGTCTATCTGGATTTATCTGTAGCTAGAAAGTCTTCTAAACGAAGAGATGGTTTGTGTGTGTGTGCTGTGCTGTCCAGCTGCCACTGTGGGATAATTGGGACTGTAAGCGACAGTGCTAACCTGTGCAGAAGTTGACAGAGAACATTTAGCACATCCTGCGACACTCAAGCTGCATGTCCATATTGCCCAAAGAAAATTCATTTTGATATTTCCTCATTGCCTAATACAGAGCTCATGTGGACTCCTATGAACACTCTGTATGTGTGCATGTACATACATGTATATGTTTATGCATGTAGAACCAAAATTTATTAAATACTTCCTATGTGCTACATACCATAATCTTTTCTAGGCATATGTGTATTTTTTTTAAGGTTTTCCCACCTCTGCGAGGGAGATACTTATATCCAATAAGGGTAGACAAATAATGAAACCAATAATTATAATGCATTCTGATACAGAATTTTTCCACACACGATACTTGAGAGCACAGGAGAAGAGCATCTAAATTAGTTTTGGTGCTCAAGAAAGTTTCCAGGAAGAAGGATTCATTATACCAAGAAGACTGACTGGAAGGCATTTTAGACAGGGAACTGCAGCAAATGCAGAAGCACAGAGGTCTGAGTCCGAGTGAATCGCACAAGGAAATACAATTGAGTCAGTCTGTCTGTGGTGAAAGTGTTGTCCAATATTGGTCAAGAGCAGTAACTGTATTGTTATGATGGGCAAGAATGGTCTTGGTCTTAGAAGATATGTGCTGATTTATTTAGATTTTAAGGGCCATCACGTGTGCAAATAATTCTCAGACAGCTCAGGAAACAAGCAAACAAACGTGCTTGTGGGTGTGGAGAGGCGGAGCGCTCACAGCTGTGACAAAATGCAATACCACGAGTCTGAGTGAGGGAAGGACAAGCATTCATTGTAGGACTCTTTTGAGACTTTCCTCTAAATTCAACTTTGTTCAAAAAAGCAGAGGAGAAAACTTCAGGTCACTAATAACTCTTTTAAGCTTGCACAAGTAGATGTGATTGATGAATTAGGTAATGAATAATTGTCTTCCAGAGTGGCCCATTAATTGGGTTTTTATCAGTGACATACTATCGTTACATAAAAGATAGCTTAGTTGATTCTCTTAAGAGGCTAACTTTAATAATATTTTCATTTAAGTCCTTTTTTATCTAACAAGAAAACATAAAACCCTTGAGTGTCTAGTAATAGGATTAGAAGGGACCATAGGAGTCATACTGTCCAATTTGCTATTAAATAAATAAGCTACATAACTAAAAGCTGCCTACATATATTATTACTTAGAAACATTTCCATTGAATTAATTTTCATGAACTTTCAAATGTTTAAACAGAGGTTTATATTTATTTTTGAATTTTCTAAAATCAGAAGGATGAGCTGATAAAAATGTAGTTAATATACACTGTTACCCTTAAAAAAGAGTATCAGGAATTAAGAGCCGAGTATTTAATGCACGTTAGACAAGTATAACCTAATGTACGTTGAATTTACATTCCTATTGGCCGTTGAAGAAGAGGGAGCCTGAAGTCTGGAATGGGTTGGTGGGCTGGTGGAGGAAGAGGGCAGAACGGAGAGCAGTAAGGGAAAGGCAAGGGGAGAGTGATGGAGAGCAGAAGGCAGGAGCAGAATGAACACATCTTCTCAGGAAGAAGGATTTAGCACATTTTTTAAAAAGACTTTATTTATTTATTTATTTATTTTTACAGAGAGGGGAAGGGAGGGAGAAAGAGGGAGAGAAACATTGATGTGAGAGAGAAACATCAGTTGGTTGCCTCTTGTACACGCCCTGACCGGGAACAGAACCCACAACCCAGGCATGTGCCTTGACTGGGAATCCATCCCGTGACCTTTCACTTTGCAGGATAACACCCAACCAACTGAACCACATAGGTCAGGGCAAAGATTTAGCAGATGTTGAGGTAATTTTCTTTATTATGTTTAGTTGATACAGATTTTCTTGCCATCTAGTGCTCTTTAATTATTGATCCCATTAATCATAGTTTACACTCACAGGGCTGTCTACCCTGCAGCCAGCAGGCCCCATCAGCCCAGGACAGCTTCAAATGCGGTCAACACAAATCGTAAATTTACTTAAAATATTATGAGACTTTTTTGTTATTACGTGTCACAATGTATTTAATGTGTGGCCCAAGACAACTCTTCTTCTTCCAGTGTGGCCCCGAGATGCCAAAAGGTTGGACACCCCTGATACAGTTTTCACATTTTTTTGATCCTTGTTTTTAGAGATTGCTCATAATGGAATAATTGAAACAACTTCTTATGGTGGAAATTGTCCCCCTTGATATTAAAGCAAGAGCTACTAGAGAAATATCACTTCTCTGACCAGATGAAATCAATCTTCATCCATATTTTAATGTATTATAATTAAGCTCATACACAAGAAAATTATAGTGAATCATAATCCTTTGGAATTGAGTTTTGGCAAAGTTTGATTTTTCAAACAGGATTTTTTTGTGAGAATATTTTGTTGAGAAAATTATTTTTCTGTTATTATTAACCTTTTATGTCTCCTCCTTTTCCATCCTCTGTCGTCTCAAATTACCATGGAGAGGAGACTGTCATCCAGTGCTTGTGGGTGCTCTCTGCTCAGGGAAAAAGAGATTTGTGTTTCAACTGTAGGCTGATCAGTCATTACTGGGTAGAGTGATAATGGAGTCTAATAACTAAACTTGACAAAGGGTTTTGTTTTTTTTTAACCTTGCAAGATGTTTTATTTCTCCCTAGAATTTGCTTTCCTTTTTACCAGAATTAACCCAACAAAAGGGTAGGTTCATTAGAAGTCAGATCAATTGAACAATTTAAGAAAAATGAACAAAAGTCAGGCAGATGAACAACTTCAGAAAAAAGTAAAATTTCTCCTTGGTTGCTTAAAGAAGCTAATTTCTGTCTCCCACTCTTCTAGCCGCTACTTTCTTTTTTCGCATGTATTTATTTTTACAGGCATGGGAGGTTTTACTGGGCATTCACTTCTCTTATCTCAGATTTTCCTGCTTGCTTCTCTTTTTCATTTCCATGTGTTTGTTTTTCTGACACGTATTAATCAAAGTCCACATTATGTTGCAGACAGGGCCTATCTCACTGGGGCTGACATCATGTCCACGTCCAGCAGCCTAGTTGCCCTTCATTTTGGTTTTTAAGGCTGCGCTCTTCAATAACCACCACCCCGTCAACCCCCCACCCCACAGTTGGGGTTGTCTGTGAAGTTCCCAGGATGTCTGTCACTGTCCCCTTGCCAGCTCCTGGATAATATAGCCAATCTTAGATCACAGAAGTTTAATGGTAAATCCATGTCTGTCATGAGCTAGAATTGCTGCAGGGCACATAGTAGGTAACAGCCTCATAAATGTTTGATGGACGAATAAAGAAATGAATGTGCAAAGGAATATAGCTCATAACTGAAGTCCTTAAGGAATGAAGCCGTCTGGGCAAGCACTTCTGTCCGTAAGTCCAGCCAGTTGAGTGTGCACATAGGAGCATGCGTGTGTCCCAGTATCCGTTAGTGATTACAGACTGCCGCCTTCAGTTTCCCTGGTGAATTCCTGTGCAGGCTGACCTGACAGGAACCGCTTGCACTATGCGTAATCACAAGACTTTCCAGGGAAAAGGATGTCAGGCATGGGGAGTCCATATTTAGCTTCACCTTTAGTATGAAATGACTTTCTATATCCTAACTCTTTGAGGGCTCAGCTCTCATTAGAATTCATGCTTGTAACATAACCTTACAAAATCTGAACTTTCTCACATTAAGAGCAAAATCATCTTTGACAAATTTTTGGATTGAATTGGCCGGGCACAATTCTCCCGAAGTCCATGGGTTTCATGTTTTGCACACGTTCTCTCATTTCATTGCGTGTTTTGCCAGGTTGCTATTATATAGAGCATTTCAGCAGCCTTGATCTTGGAGACATCAAGACCATTATTCCTGTTGTTACTGATTTAGTGTTACAGTTGCTTCCTCTTTATGTGATTTAATTTGAAGTTTCAGCCCACCAGGGGGCTATTGGTCCCCACCTATGCAGCTTTAGAGCTGGCTGCTGTTTCTGCTTGGATGTTATTTCCATTCCTATTCATAGTGATTTTTCCCCTTCTATATTCATCTAGCAACAGCAAGGCACTGTTCCAGGAACTTGCTCTCTCTACATAAGGCGTAACATGGAACCATTTGGATGGAAAAATTATAAATTAAAATTATTCTGTTCATTTTAAAATATTCATATTGTGTTGCTCAAATGCCAGTAACTGGAAAATCGTGGATAATGTCCTGTTTTTATAACCTCTTTCAGAGTGTTTTAAAATCTGTTTATGTTGTTACTTAGCCATCTCTTTTCCTGGAGTGGATTTTGTGATAAGATTTGAAAGAAAAAAGGTTGTATGGGTCCCGTGTTTGATGGCATATGTAGTATTAAAGCAAAGATGACACCACTAATTGCCATCCATTTTTTAAATTGGACAATATTTACTCCATGGACAGAGAATTTTTATAAAATTATATTTATAAACTTACAAAACTACAAAGGGAGCCTTTAAACATGCTAGACTGTTTCTTTTGAGTATACAATTTTTTATTACTAAAACTAAGCAAACTTTTATTAATTTCTGGAACGACATATGTAAATTAAGAAAATCCACATTGTAACACTACTGATTTTCAAATACTAAAATCATGTGCAACTTTTTAAATGGAGGTTTTTGTTGTTATCTGCCATTTTCTCTGTGAACTCATTGATTCTTTAATTTCAGGAAACAAAAACCCTATTTCTATGCTTGTATTTTTTATGTTGTTTAGGTGTGGGTGAGGATGTGTCTGTCACAGAAAGATGGGGGGGGGGAGGAGAGAACATATTTTAGTGTGGCTTGCCTAGTTTTTTGATAAAGTGAATATATCTCTCATTCTAAAGGAAAGAATAATGATTGGTGTTCTTAACTTCACGTTTATTTTTCCACCTCTGTGGAACACATTAGGGAGAATGAAGATCTTTTTGCTTCTGTATTCTGTTGGTTTTAAGTTCACATTCACATGAAAGCAGTGTGTTTTATTTGCTGTCTTTCTTGGCTAGGAATATTTCAATGTATTTTAGAAAATCTTCTGTTCTGTCAACTGAAGACAATTTAAAATTATAATTTTGAGATTCTTTCCAGAAGCTTATACTTCTGGTTGAGGCCGTAGTCTTTCTTTGTGTGCCTTGTGTGTGTTGAGGTTCTTCAGAAGCAATAAATCGCTTTAGCATGAACCAACTCCACAGGCCCATTTTATTGTTTGTTGAGACTAGTGAATCATTTGGCCTTTTGAAATAGTCTAATCCTTTAACTGAATATGCGTTCAGAAACGTTCTGTGTGCCATGCAACTCTGGGTGGCTTTTGCTAAATCTGTTTTATTCATTTTAAGTAATACTAGGTTATCCAAAAATATTTCCTTTCGATTTTTAGAAGGAAGTTATTGTAGGCTGTAATATTTGAAGTTGAGATTGTTTATAATAACGATAGCAACAAAACATATATACCTTTTCCTAAGGTCTGATTAATGGAATATAGGATGCAAGCTGTCAGTAAACAGGTTTTCCAACACAAATACACAGCAACCAACTTCTTTGAACAAAGCCATATGATGCACCCTATTCTTAATTGACTCAAAAAGACAAATTAGATAGTTACTCCAGGAGAAGTGGATGCTGCCTAATTAATAATTTGTGAGCTCAACCTTAACCACACTTGACATTTTTCCTGGGGTCCGTGACAGACTGATTAGTGCGCTGACGGCTGACAGTACCTTTGCTGTGGAGTGACTGCTCTGTTCCAGGGCCACGGTGCTCAGTAAAACAGGTCTTCTCTGCGATGGGCCTGGAGCTTCAGACTTGATCAAAGTGCTTGGAAGAAAACATGGCTGAACTATTTGGCTCCGAATGTTAATCGTTCCTTAGAACACACTGATAATTTACAGCACCGTTGTAACTCTTTGGTGTTCATAAAATGAGCTTAATAAGCCAATGCCTCCACGGGATAAGCTGCTTTTTTCTGCACTTGAATACACAGACTGCCTGCATAATAATGCTGAGAGTACTGCATTGAGAAGAGCGAGCAGCTGTATGATGAAGGAAGCAGCTCCGCAGCAGATTTGTTAATTATCTCCTTTGATTCACAGAGGGTGTTTGTGAGATATGGTTGACCAGCGAAGACACGGGAGCTTATGGCAGAGATATTGGCACTGATCTCCCCGCACTCCTGTGGAAACTGGTTGAAGTGATTCCTGAGGGAGCAATGCTGAGGCTTGGCATGACAAATCCGCCCTATATTTTAGAGCATCTGGAGGTAAGGAGAAGCACCCCATTTCCATGCTGACACAGACACAAACCAACCCAGACAATGTGGCAGCCTCAGCATTATCACATGAGCTTCATTTCAAACCACTTTCACTTTTTTGTGTGGTCCCACATTACCAAGAGTGAATTGAGAATTTCAAATCCCCTTCTTGGTCAGTCTGCACCTCTTGTTTCCCTTCCTCGCCGTTAATTACTGTTGCCCAGGTTTTCCAGTACTTGCCATCTTGTGACCGTTCTTTGTGTTTTGTTTTGTTTTGTTTTGTTATTTTTGCAGCCTCCTGATTTGCCTCAGTTCCTCCATTTAGAACCCTTGTTCAGTTCAGCGCTGCTAACACGTTGCATTAATTTTGCATCCAACAGCAAACGTCACATTACCTGTTTTGTGACTGTTAGCCCTGTTGGCAGGACACTGCTGTAAGATGGAGGATGTTATAAATTCCATCCCTCTGCCAGGAGATAGTTAGGGGTGAGCTGAATCAAAGAGACACGGGGTTCGGTATTCTTCCATTTGCTTCTCTTGTAATCACTGTGGATGGAGGAGTTGCAGCAATGTGAGATCCCTGGTTTCATTTCTATACCTTCTGTGGGTCAGGAGGCTTCCCTTCAAGTAGCTTACCATTAAACTAGAAAGGTGGACCGTGTGTACAGGTCACTGTGGTACCTGATGACACACGCCACCGTAAATATGAGCAGTGAATGTGGCTAGGGAGCCGTCAGGTACATAGAAAGCACATGCTATGATCCATGACTATAGTATGTAGAATAAAATAACGATATTAGGTTTACCGTTATGGATAAGAAATTTAATAAGTGTTATTGGGAAGTCATAGGTAAACTATAAGAACAAGTCACTTATATTTTTAATCAGTTGTGTTCTTTGCAGTTAGTTTGTGTAGAAAAATAACACTCCAAAAATTTAAAAGCAAGTGTAGTTGCTGAAATTTAATGCATAAATGCAAATGAATATTCAAAGATTTAAAAGACTGTTTCTGTTGATTTGATTTGAGGCCTATACTTGTTAAGGTTGTTGCTGAAAAGCCTCCCTAATATCAACAACGTATTTTAGAAATTCTGAAAACAGAGTTGATAGCCACCTGATTGTTAATTATAAATATGTCATGAAGAAATTTAGCAATTTCATTTTTGTTATTTACATTTTCCTAGCCAGATTTTTTAGTAAAGGTATACAATTTATAAGGGGACTTTGGTACTTTGGACAGTATGGGGCGGTTTTGATTTGCTATTTAAAAGTAAATGGCAGGCATGTCAATTTTTACTTAACTCTGATTCAACACTTGAAAAAGCAAGTGATTATCTATAAAAATCAAATATGCTGAGACTACTGCAATCTTGACGTGTTCGCAGTAGATATGAGACGTACATCATGAAAACCAGGACACGCACTAGATATGGGGTGAGTAGGAAGGGAAGTAAGCCCTACCAATGTATAATCAATAAACAGTTTTGCCAAGGATCGAAGGAACCGTAGTGGCTAGAGTCAGAGAAGCTCAGCTAAGGAGTGAAAACAAGAGGAAAGAATTGCTTGTTGGCTCTGAGATGACTAACCAAATGCCTCTTGCAGTAAATACAGCACTTGAACTAAAATTGCAAGATTGCAGAAATTAATACCATATTTACAGCAAATCCTAATGCTCAGCACCTAAAGTAGTGCTGGTTGTTGACCTCTGAATAGATGCTCTAGGAGAGTGTCTAAAACATCAACACAAGATGATAAATACAGGTTTACATCTTACCTGGAAAACACCAAATGTTTAATTCATAGATTGTGGTTAGAATGATCAGTTCTGATTGCCATAGTAATACCTTTTTAAAATTCCTCTTGTTGTCATTTTCCTCCTATGTTGTCATTTTTCTGGGTCAAGGACCTAGTCATACCCATCTCTGGTTCTACCCCACCCAAGAATGGCTCCATCGAGGAGTAAATAAAAGAAGAGCCGCCTTCATGGAATAAACTGTGGCACCCGCTCTGTAGTCTTTGAAGTATTAACGTACAGTCCAGAGGAGGCAGTGGAAGATGACAAAGTAAATGGGTTTCTAAGGCGAGAGTTTGTCCCATAGAAAGCTACTCATTCCTGTGTACCTTATAAGCAGGCAGTCCATTTCTCTGGACCTTTAAGCAGTTCTGTTGTGCCACATGTAGGGAGAAAGAAGTCCAAAGGAAACAGATGAAAACGAAACAAGTGAAGACATACAAGAATAACAGACCCGCACCATTCAGAAGTAAGAACCTTGAGTCTGCTTTTGTCACTGACAAAACCTTCACCCCGTGGCAGTTCTTCATGTCCCCCTGTGAGGGGAAGAGCCCAGAGTTCTCAGTCTCCCCAAGCACATGCTTATGTAACAGGACAGGCCACTCATCTCCAGAGGCTCCACTGGCTTCTCAGTGTGGAAAGGACATCAGGGAAGGGAGCCCTAACCTGGCGAGCCTCGGCTAGCACCCACCAATACAGCATATTTCCTCATTTCCCTCTTGCTAGGCTTAGACCACTCTAAAGAAATTGCTTGGCTTATCTAGAGTGCTGAAGAGTGTTCACCAATTAAGAAAAAAAGAAAACAGGAGAAGAGGTGAAAGCAAAACAAAAACCACCAGTGAATGGCAGGTGGTGATTACTTTAAACTGCGTGGATAGAAGGAACCCACTCCTGAAATAACTACTGTGATGCTTTAATGCCCTGACCGTGAGGGTTCCTTGAGAATCATATTGGTAGCACCCAGCTTTCTGGTGTTTCTGGAAGATGCTTCATGCTACAGGCTTCAATTATAGAGCACTTCAGTCGGCGGCTTCCCTTCTTCATCTGTTCACTTGCCATTCACCTCACTCTTGAGATTTTTTTAAAACCCTTTTCCCAGCTTAAAACTTTCCCTTTTTTTTATTGAACAGTTTAAAGGGGGTAATCGTGTAAAGGAAAGCACCAGAGTTTCTATCATTATTTAGAAGTGTGGTGTGGAAAAATAGATCTGTTGATATTGTACTATATTAAATCTTTATAGGAACAAAAGATGCATATTATAGTTAAGAGAGGATGCACTTCCAAGGTTTTATCAAGAGCTAGTATTATATGTGGTATGCTATATAGCAGATATTGAATAAATGTGTAGTTAATAAAGGGAAGACAGGGAGAATTCTTAATCCCTAACAGACAGGCAGGCAAGTAGTCAAGTGTCTGCAACATCTCCAAAACCTATGTTTAGCACACCACTGTGCCAAACAGCATGGGGTTCATTTTAAATGACCGTGTAACTGGCACCAGGTAGCTCAAGTATATACGAAAACCAGTCTGGAATTGAAGAAACATGATAATGAGCTTATGTAATACTCACTAAATTCGGGTGTAAAGTAGAAACAATAGGTAAAATGATAGATTAAAATATTTGACCTCATCTTAAAGTCTGTCATGCCTGTCCGTTACCCCTAGGCTAAAGATAAGCTTTTTGGCTTGGCATTACAGGGTTTTCAGATGCTTCTTCCATTACATCCCACTCTCTCCTCCCTTTAGTGTGCTGGTGATGCCTCCTGTCTAGCCTGTAACTTTTTGTAAATATATTTTATTGATTATGCTGTTACAGTTGTCCAATTTCCCTCCCTTTTATTCCCCTCCGCCCCCCCCACACCCCTTCCCACCTGCATTCTCCCTCTTCAGTTCATGTCCATGGGTCATGCATATAAGTTCTTTGGCTTCTCCATTTCCTATACTATTCTTAACCTCCCCCTGTCTAGCTTCTACCTACCATTTATGCTTCTTATTCCCTGTACGTTTTCCCGCTCTCTCCTCACCCACTCCCCTGATGATAACCCTCTGTGTGATCTCCATTTCTGTGATTCTGTTCCTGCTCTAGTTGTTTGCTTAGTTTGTTTTTGTTTTTGTTTTAGGTTTGGTTGTTAATAACTGTAAGTTTGTTGTCATTTTATTGTTCATATTTTTGATCTTCCTTTTCTTAGATAAGTCCCTTTAACATTTCATATAATAAGGGCTTGGTGATGATGAACTCCTTGAACTTGACCTTGTCTGGGAAACACTTTTTTTGCCCTTCCATTCTAAATGATAGCTTGGCTGAATAGAGTAATCTTGGATGTAGGTCCTTGCCTTTCATGATTTTGAATACCTCTTTCCAGCCCCTTCTTGCCTGTAAGGTTTCTTTTGAGAAATCAGCTGACAGTCTTATGGGAACTCCTTTGTAGGTTATTGTCTCCATTTCTCTTGCTGCTTTTAAGATTCTCTTCTTATCTCTAATCTTGGGTAATGTAAGTATGATGTGCCTTGCTGTGTTCTTCCTTGGGTCCAACTTCTTTGGGACTCTCTGAGCTTCCTGGACTCCCTGGAAATCTCTTTCCTTTGCCAGATTGGGGAAGTTCTCCTTCATTTTTTGTTCAAATAAGTTTTCAGTTTCTTTCTGTTCCTCTTCTCCTTCTAGCACCCCTATGAGTCGGATATTGGAACATTTAAAGATGTCCTGGAGGTTCCTAAGCCTCTCCTCATTTTTTTGAATTCTTCTTTCTTCATTGTATTCTGGTCAAATGTTTCTTTCTTTCTTCTGGTCCACACCATTGATTCGAGTCCCAGTTTCCTTCCCATCACTGTTGGTTCCCTGTACATTTGCCCTTATTTCACTTAGCATAGGCTTCATTTGTTCATCTAATTTGCGACCATATTCAACCAGCTCTGTGACCATCCTGACTACCACTGTTTTGAACTGTGCATCTGATAGGTTGGCTATCTGTTTGTCTCTTATTTGTATTTTTTCTGGAGCTTTGATCTGTTCTTCCGTTTGGGCCATTTTTTTTTTGTCTTGGCGCACCTGCTATGTAGTAAGGGGCGGAGCCTTAGCTGTTCACCAGGGCGGGGCAAGCATGTTGCTGCTTTGTGACTCTGTTTGTCGGGGAGGGATCCAAGAGGGAACAGTGCCACTTGCTCTGCTCTCTGCTGGTTTTCAGTCATTTCCCCCACTACCCACAATCAAATTCGGCCTTTCTGGTGCTGATTCCTGGGTGGGTGAGCTTGTGTACGTTCTAGGACCCTGTGGGTCTCTCCAACGAGCTCTCCTGTGAGGCTGGGAGTTTCTCCCGCTGCTGCCTCAACCCCCACAGGTGTTTTCATTCAGAGGTTTGAGGCTTTATTTTCTGGAGCTGGGGCTGGTTTGCATGGTTTGTCTTGCTCCCCGATTGTTCCTCCCAGTTTATCCGCACATGGGTGTGGGACCACCCGAGTCTGCCAGCCTTGCTGCGAGTCCTCTCCGCCTGGCTGCCCGTCTCCACTCCTCCTACTGCTCTGGGTGAGTGTTTCTTCTTTAACTCTGTGGTTGTCAGACTTTCATACAGTTCGATTCCTATCAGTTCTGGGGTTTTTTGTTTTTAAATTTGTTGTTGTCCTTCTTTTGGTTGTGCGAGGAGGCACGGTGTGTCTACCTATGCCTCCATCTTGGCCGGAAGTCTGTAGTTTTTTTTTTAATGCCCTTTTTATACTCCTGAAAGTTTTACTCTTTCTCATTCCATATATACCATGTGTTAACAGTTGGAATTAATGAGTTACTCAGATATACTAATAATTGCTGCTATGTGTGTTGACTAATATAATGTCCATAGAGTTTGCCTTCCTATTGGTATCACTAAGGTAGTAATCTTGCCATATTCTTCTTTAATGAACTCTGACCTTATAGAAAGTAGGGGGCTTGTGAATATCACTGCTCTTGCAACTGCATTGCTTGGTTTGCCTTCCCAGTTGTAGGTAGCCCATAGCTAAGGTCTTAATTCAGACTGAACATAATGCATGTGAACCCAACAAGGTGATGAGGCCATTGACAGTCATACAATGGCTACTGCTAATGGACACCAGACGTCACTGGTAACTTCTTTCAAGACTTAATAATAATAATAAATATCAGTACAATTTATTTCATGCTTATTATTTTCAAGAGACCCTGCTGATTGCTTTACGCACAATATCTCCTTCCTTTCTTATAATAACTTGCTGCAAATGCATTACTATCCTCATTTTGTTGACTGAGAAGCCAAGTCTTAGAAAGCTTTAATAATTGGCCAAATTACATTACTAGGAAGCAGCTGAACTGGTTTCTAACCTTGTCTGAGTCTGAAATGCTCTCTCTACTATACCGCATCTTCTGGGAAGCCTTCCCTAATGCGTCCTAGGTTCTTTCCATCTTTTTCACTGTGCCCAGGATATCTCTACTGCACTCATCATGGTGGGCCATGATTACTTATTTACATGTAAATTCAACAAAACTGTTATCCTCTTGAAGGAGAGGCTGTCTTGTTCATCTTTGTTCATCTTTGCATTTCACTGCCTATGGTAATGTGCACTTACTAAGTGTGTACTGAACGATGTGATAGCTCCAAGTTTAGCTGTTCCTCCACTGCATGCCTTTATATTCTGTCTCCCTGTCTGTGCTGAACATCTAGTTTGGGGGGAATTTGTGGATGGGTATCATATTTTTTCTCAATTATGAGTCACACTTATGTGACTAAGGGATGTGTTTTATTTCTTTGCTCTGCTAACATATCAGTGATAGATAGATAATATCTGTAGGACTGCCTAGAGCAATTGAGCTCATTGTATGATTATCAGATTTGTAGATTATCTGGGCCCTTCGCTTCTTTATTGTTTTGCTTCTTAGTTTTCACTGCTTTTTATAATCTCCATTAGAGAAGTCATCAGTAAATGGTCCAAACCAGGCAGCTTGTCTTGTTTGTAGTTTTATGGCTTGGCTAGTAGGGAAAAGATTGCAAAGCTGATGACCAGTAAGGGATATGTGAAGTATCTCTGGATTTCTTTTTATCTAAGCTATTTTGGTACTCCCTATGTTATGAGTAACTAAAAAAAACTGTTACCTCCCTTCCAGTTTCCTGTATATCTTAAAATTATATCAGAACTTCCTTGTGTCATGTATAGCCTGGTCCACAGAGGGCAAGTTGATCTGGAGTGCAATTACTTGGTATTGAGGACTTATACTTCAAATTACGAATAAAGCAGATTATTATTTTTAAATTTATATTACTCTGTAAAATATGGCTGAAAAATATCGGCACTAATATTCACATTGATATTATACTCCATTTTATTTAGCTTGAATTAAAATGTATAGTTTTCTACAAGATTTATATTTAGTACATTCATGTAATATGGTATGTATTATATAATGTTAATCATGAATGGGGACCTTTTAAATGTTCACCTGTTGTTGGCTGAGCAATCTTGTAACCACTACAACAAATCGGTTTCTCACTAGCCTTGATTCTTGTGTGTTTACTTCGAGTTAATTGACCTTATATTCTAACCTAAGTGTATATTTAGCAAAATTAATTTATCTGGCCAAAGACAATAGATATCTGTGAAGGACTTTTGTCGCGTGGTAATTTATGAACATTAATAGTATGTTTGGCTTGGCAGACTTAAAAAAATGCTTCATAGTTTTAAAATAAGGACAAATTCAGCCCCTGCTGTGCTTATGTTTCATCAGAACAATACAGAATTTCCAACCTGAAGTCAACAGTTCACATGGGGTCTTTAATTTTTTTCCCTTAAGGATTATACTTCTCAGAATAATAGAAAAATATGCAAATAGATTTTGGGTTGTTGTATACAAAATATTTTCCCCCTTTGATGCATAGAAGGACATTGTAGATGACTTATTTTGAGCAAGGAAATGGAAAGGAAAGATCCTTTATTTCTGCCATCCACCTCTAGCTCTTGGGACATGTCAGAGTGTTTGGTTTGCTCTGACTGTTCGCACCCAGTTTCTTGCTGATTATAATTCTCAGGACTCTACTTCCTTCTTAACCTGGCATTTGTGAACAGAATCTTCAAGAAGTCAGTGAAACCTCCAAAACTGGACCCCAAAGTGTGTGCCTATCTGAAAATTGGGGGGGCGGAGAAAACCTTCATGAAATATGGAAAGGATTCATATTTATAATAAAAAGTTTATCAGGCTTTAGTGGGAGCCTAATTCTTAGATCTGGGAACAGCTCCTCTGGAAGTGAAGATAAGGATGGAAACAATGCCCGCCTTATTTGTCCAATCACTTGACTATTTCTGATTTAAAAAAAGAGAGAAATTAACATGCTGCTCCTTATAAGCATGGTTGGATTGCAGGCTCCAGCCCACATTCCAGCTCTGCAGTCTGTTTCTGTGATCCTCACGTGTTCACTTGTTCAGGCTTCAGCCCCTAACCCCAGCTTTGGCCAAGCAGCCTAAGCTTTTCTTGAGCTCAGCAGCCCCTCAGAAAAATTTACATAGCTTATTGCTTCTTATTCCTGAGCCTCAGTTTGTAATACTCAGTCTGGGTGATTAAGCCTCATGATTACATGCAGACCAGAGGACCCAGAAAAGAAATGAGTTCATAAATAGATGGCTCTGTGTCAACAGATTACTCTTTGTTGCTGCCCTCACAGTCTCAGTTTCATCAGGAACTGTATTTTCTTTTTTGTCCCAGGTGTATTTACAGGGCATATGAACTATTTGGTGGGTGAATGCTTCTCATGTTGGACAGATTGGGTATGTCTGTCTTCCTGGGGAGCACAATGGAAAATGCCTCATGAAGAATTTTTATTTATATGACCATCAATAATTTATACAGAGACCTACCTACCCAGTGGGCTTCATTTCTGCTCTCAGTTTCAATTTCTTTTCCTTATGCTTTCTTTCTTTTTTTTTTTGTTTTCAGTTCTAATTTCTGAATTACTAAATAGCACTCATGGGAGTCTAGACCCGGTGTAAGAATATAAATGGTCAAATCATTTTTGGTTATCATAAAATACTTTAGTCCACTTTGTGGTAAAAACTACCTGAACTTCTCAATCACTGATATCATTTTTTTTCTTTGGCCATTGATGTAAGTTATTGAATATTGCTCATGAAATCCAGTGACATGTGAGTATTCATTCCCAAAAGAGATGATCATTTTTTCTGAGGGGAGAACATGGGGATGGAGCGTGCGTCAAGATGAGGAATGGAAGAGGGTCTGCAAGTGCTTTACAAAGAAACTGATGGCACGGTCAGATGTCTGGGGTCATCTTTCTCTTTTTATATGTATATGTCATATACTATATTGTATATATTTTATGTATAAAATATATCTTAAAGCAGAGTACACACATGCATACACATTTGTGCAATCCTAATGTCATTCTAGAATACTTAAAGAGCCTGGATATTTACATATTTCAATTGTGGCATACAAATATTCCTATTTCATCTTTTGGTATTTTAGTGTACATTTCCACTTGTAAAGGAGGGCATTAGATATGTATATGGTTCAATTTGCATTTTAAAAGGCATTTCACATTACCATTCCCCTGCATCCTTAATTTTTTTTCACAGGAGTAGCTGAGAAGGTTTCCATGTCACCTGGCAAAATTAGTATAGTTCAAATTCCATAATACACCAGTTGTGGGCTTTATCTTCCTCATTCATTTAGGAAGTCAGTCCTGCTCAAGCCATTGAAAAGCTGCCTTTGACTCTTTCATAAGCACAGAAGACAGCTAACACGTAAGGCAATCAACATAGTTTCTTTTACACTTTCTTTTGATTCTAAGATCGTTTCTGTATTGATTTCTTTGCTCTGTTAGCCTATGAAAGGTTACCTTAGGCACTTGCTAATTCAGCACTTAGTAAAATGAAATTCTCATATTTTATATCAGGTGGGTAATGGAATTTTCATGTGATTCATGGTGTAGAACAGAAAGGTTGGTAATGAAGTTAATAGTTTATAGAATAGTTGAGGAGCATTCTGAATGTTTTTCAGAAAGTAAAGTGCAGTTTCTTTGTTTGCTTTTGCTGCTTTCCAGCCTACTAAATTGTTTGTTGTTTTCAGGTCCAACTTGCATCTGTCCTTTTCCTCACATCTTCCTTTGCCTACCACAAAAAAAATCCACTTGAAAATATTAAGCTTTCAAAATTGAAGTTCAAAATTCTTTAATGTCATTTAACAGGAAATAATGATTGTATCCTGAATTGGAGAGGTAAATGTTTTAAAATAAATATTGTTAGCAGAACTCTTAAATAGAATATAATAGGCATGAATGGATTATGAGTACTGAATCATTTTTGGCATCAGAGGGTGCTACATGTGGGCCAGAGAAAATTAAACTGTTTAGGGTAATGTTGAAAGTTCCCCAGTTATTCATTATTTAGGAGGCAAAACTATTCTCTCTCTTTTTACAGCATCTGTTTTTGCATAGTTTTAAAAATCACTCAAAATTTTGCTATAAATAAAGCATTGTTTGATTAGAGAAAATGTTGTGGATAAGTCTGTCTCTAATATATGGCAACAAAGAATTAACTTTTGGAAAGTATATCTGAAATGTAAGTTTTATATCAACTGTTATTATACAGTGTCATATGGAATATCAGCCTACATTTTGATCAATTGAAATTTTAGACATTAATCTTTTAATTGACTTGCTACTATATTTTCAGACTTCATTTTTCCCACCTCAACAGTTCCTAGTTATTTTTGTTTCTTTAATTCTCGATTGCTGCTTGTATATTAGATTCCTGAGGTTGCTAAAACAAAGTACCACAAACCGAGTGGCTTAAAATAACAGGAATTTATCCTTTCATAGTTTGGGAGGCCAGAGGTCCAAATCGTACCATTGGGAGGTCAGTTCCTCTCTTGAGGCTCCAGGGGACAATCTTCAGTTTTTCTCTCCTAGCTTCTGATGGTTGCTGGCAGTCTTTGGCGTTCTTTGACTGGTAGACACATCATTGAAGTTTCTTTTTCAGTTTTCATATGGTTTTCTTTTTTGTCTCTGTGTCCAAACTTCCTCTTCTTCTGAGGGCATGAATCATTGGGTTAGGGCTCACCCTAATTCAGGATGACCTCATTTAAACTGCATTATATCTGCAAAAACCCTATTTCCAAATAAGACATTTTTGGGGAAATATCAGAGATATTACAGGTTTGGATTTAGATCACCCCAATAAAGTGTCACCTTAAAACAGCAATTTATATTATTTTTTATCTTTTTGCTGGTGGAGGGTCTTGCCTTCAATTTGTTAGGAAGGGAGGGAGGGAGGGAGGAAGAAAAAGAGAGGAGAGAGAAAGAAAACTTCTGAGGTGTAAAAAAGCAGAGACCAATAAAACAAGGTATGACTGTATATTATCCTACTGCCTTTTGGTCTCCCTGATTTCTGATGTAAAATCAATTGTTGATCTTACTGAGGACACACAATGAGCTGCTACTCTCCTGCTGCTATCAGGAATCTTTCTTTGTCTTCCAGCAGTTTGTGAGATGTCTAGATGTAGATCTCTTTGAGTTTATCCTACATAGAGTTTATAGAGCTTCCAGGATGTGTGTAGATTAATGTTTTTCTTCAAATTTGTGAGTTTCGGCTATTATTTTTTTCAAATGTTATTTCTCCCTTTTCTTTCCTCTCCTTCTGGAATCCACAGTATGTATACGTTGGGATGCTTTATGGTATCCCACAGATTTCTGAGATACTGTTAATTTTTATTCATTCTTTTTTCTTTTCGTTCTTCAGACCAAGTAACCTCAATTGGCCTGCCTTCAAGTTTGCTGATTCTTTCCTCTGCCTGCCTAAATCTCCTGCTGAGCCCAATTAGTGAATTTTTAAAATTTTAATTCTTACACTTTTCATACCAGATTTGCTCTCTGGTTATTTTATAATTTCTGTCTCATTTTTGATATTCTATTTGGTGAGACATTGTTTCACGCTTTCCTTTAGTTCTTTAAAGATGATTTTCTTTACTTTTTTGAACGTATTTAAATTGATGACTTAAAGTTGTTGTCTAGTAAGTTCAGTATCTGGGCTTTTGCCAGGTCAGTTTCTGTTGACAGTGTTTTCGTTGTTGTTGAACACAATTGAGTATACATTTAAGTACAGTGTGGAAGCTCTGGAAATCAGGTACTTCTTTCTCTTCAGAGTGTTGTTATTGTTGTTTAATAAGTGACTTTTCTTCATTCTGGAGAATCTGTATTCTTTGTTATGTGTGGCCAGTGCAGTCTCTACCCGATTAGCTTAGTGGTCAGCTAATGATTGGACAGAGATTTCCTTAAAGGCCTGCAACAAATAAGTTTCTCAGTCTTTTCCCTATGTGTATATTGGAGCATGTTTTCGGTGCTCAGTTAGGGTGCTTACAACTCTATACTTACCTTCACTTCTGCTTGTGCAAAACCTTAGGTTTAGCCAGAGGTGAGAGCCGACAGCCTTCTCAGGTCTTCACTGAGCATGTGCACAACCTGGACATACACACAGTCCTCGGTATGCACATGACCTTCTAGAAATATGTCTGATTTTCAAAGCCCGCTTTGTACATCCCATTCCCTGGCTTTTCTTTTTAAGCTCTTTGGTTTGCTTATTGTTTGCTCTAACTTATTCACAGCCTGAGGCAGCCATTCAGTGAAACAATTACAGCTGATTATTTTTGACAAATGCCCCTGGAAAAAGGCTGTTCTCACCAGGTGCCAGGTCAAGTTAAATAAGTGAACCCTGTGTGTGAAGTCTTCCATGGAACTAGCAGACAGGTCAAATAATGCCTCTTTTCTGGGAGTGGGGCCCTGAAGGAGCTCCAGGCCTCTTCTGTCCCCTCCAGTGGCTGCCAGACTGCTGATTTTCACCATATTTGGAGGCTATTGGTTTTCAGAGCTACCACAGAACAGGGAGTGGGAGGTGAGGAAAGGGCAGGTGTAAAATGCCATATAGTTCACTGTTATTAGATTCTTCCATTTTTAAAAAAATAATTACTCCCCAGATCGGTGCAGGCCTTTAGTTAATATTTAGAGTTCTAAAAAAGTTGATTCTGACCATTTTTGCCACTGACCTTATTGCTTTCATGGAGGAGAGGATTTTCAGAGGTCTTTATTCTGCCATTCTTCCTGATGTTAGTAAATAGTATTTATGCCTTGAAATGGACTGCCTGTATCTGTCAGGCCATTAGTGTGTGAGATTGAGGCAATTTCCTTGCTGAATTTTTGTGTTCCATCTGCCCTCGTACAGCTTTTGAGGAGGAGCACATGTCATTAGTAGATTGTGGACAGCAAAGATCACTATTAACTGAGTCAGTGGCCTGTAGTGAGCATCAGCCTCCCAGAAAGCACAGATAGTTACAGAGCGAAGTGCATGCTTCATTAGATCCTCACAGCCCTGGGCACCACTTAGAAGGCAATGTGGCACGTACATAGACCTGGCCTATGACAATCCGTTGGCTTTTCTCTTTTTCTAAATTGACTTTTATGAAAAACTGTATTAAATATTATTTTGTTACTTCTATTCTGATAATTTAACTTCCGTAATCACTATTTTTTATGTTGTGGAAGCTGCTTTTGGTCTCAATTTATAAAAATACTTTGGTTTCTTGGTAGATAATAACTTCTTTACGATGCCGTGTTCCATCATCTGTGTAGAGTCTCCCAGAAAGCTTTGCACATCGACAGATTAGGCATTTGTTACTCAGGAAGTAGATGTTTGCTGTTGCTGCTGCTTTCCTAAACTAAAAAGATATCAAACTTGTAATTAATAGTTGTAGACTTTAAAATTTTCAATAAACCACTGGAAAATATTGGTTACTCAAGAATATTTAATTCCTGGACGTAAAGAGTCATTTCAAAATCTGCAGTCCATTGTTTTACTGTCGTGGAAATAAATACAGATTTTAAAGTGCCTCAGCTTGATCACTAACATTTTTGTTAAAAATATCTTCTTGGTGTTTTTATCTGTTGTCCTTCTAACTGAATGAGTCACGAGAGTAGTGACGTGTTCACAGAAGCAGAAGAACCGAGTCTGAATTACTTCTGTCATTGATCTGGCAGGTTTGTGGAATCACGATCACTCCGTCCACCTCTGAGTTTTTCGGAAAAGGGAACTCCATTTTGAAGAGATTGAGCAGAGCAAGATTGATTTTTAAATTTTCCATTTGAGCTCTAATTCTGAGCCTTCTAAAGTCTTTTCAAACTCATTTTATTTGAGGTGACTTAGAACCTACCAGAAAAACATAGCATTTCAAAAAATTGTTGTGCTGTTTTATTATCTGGTACTTGGTGTGAAACGCTTGTGCTGTCAGCTGTGCCGTATCTGTGTGCCCCTGTGCTAGAGGGGCCAGGGCAGAGAGGCTCTCTCTCTCTGCAGTAGGGTGGGGAAATCATGGGCTTGCCTTGCCTCCTGTACCCAGCACTTGAGAAAGAAACATTTCTCTTGGATATCATGGCTCTCTTCACTGAAAGTGCTTTTCATATTGCAAATAATAAAGTATAAAAATGAAACTTACAGCAAACAATATTGCAAAGATCTCCCTGTTGTTCAAGGAATCTGTTCTGCAAACAGATTCTTCTTGTTCCCTACCCATGGCCCTGGAGAGCACTTGGAGATCATTTTGGTGGTTGACTCCACAAGGCGGCAAACACATCCTCCAGCAGTCACCCTCGATCACACCAGGCTTGGTGCACTCGCCACCCTCTTAGCCTTTGTAAGTCTCCCAGGCATGGCTCCTCTTCTTAGGTAGACTCAGTTTTCTCAGGGGAAGCCTGTCAGTTTCTCACATCTCTCCTTGTCCAAGTCCTTACTATTTCTACGAAGAAGTCTTGAAAAGAAAGGGTAAATAATAACCTACTTCTCTTCCTCTTGCTCTACCTTAAGCCTAGCCCACCTTCACCTCTGTACATTTCCTCACTTTCAGGTACGTTGCTTACATGAGTTACTGATGAGTTAACACATGGACCTCAGTGTGGCATACAAGGGCGGACCCAAGAAAACCATAATTATCTTCTGGAGGGTGGGCTGCTTGTAGGACAGGCTTTCCCTACTGGATTAGTGTTCTAGGAGCCCATCTGTATCAGTGTACCAGCTGGTGGTGGTGTGTGAGGCTACGTTTGGCTTTGGTGATTTTTTTTTTAAGACTGTGTCAATGCATTTGCCCATTTCATGATGAGTGATTTACAAGTGCTCCTGCCCACACTGTGCTGACTGGTCAGCAGTTTTGCACCAAAACTGGCATGACCCCTGTTCCCCACCTTCTCTATTCATGCAATCTCACCCTGAGAGACACTTTTTTTGTTTCCCCAAATGATAGAAAGTCCTCAAAGGGAAACGTTTTGCTGGTGTGGAAGAGGTGAAACCAAAAAAAAATTTTTTAAAAAAAGCAGAAAGACTAAAAGACCTCAAAATTGATGTGCTCAAAAACTGTTTTGAGCAGTGGAAAAATGTCTTGATAGCTGGATTGCTTTGAATGGAGAGTACTTCAAAGTAGACTGAAGTTTAAACATGGAAGAATAAATACAAAATGTTTTATAAATAAATTCAGAGGGGGTTTGAGTCCCGCCTCGTATCTTATGCTCCTCTTTTCTCTTGTCTTAGGAAAGCATCCTAGATTTTAGAACTCAAAGAGGGGCATGGAAGCAGAGCTAGGTGCTGCCGACTGTCAGGGCCGTTCTTTGACTGCCCCAGTTGCGCTGCTGATTTGTGTGGGGCGCTGGACACATTTCCACATTTCCCTGGGCTTTGTTGCTTTCAGATTTAACTGGGACATAATAGCAGCTGCGCATTGTTGACACTATTAGTTTAAGATTTTGTTTTAGCCTGGAATAGAGTAACATTGGCAGAAGGACGAGTTAGTGTTTGTAGAATGCTAAGGATAGTTCCTGACACACAGGTGCTCAGTAGTTATTAGCTATTAATATTATTTAAGAATTTTGTGATTTTACTTAAAAACAGTGCATCAAATCTGAAAGTACAGAATTTGTATTTTATTTTCCTGTGTGAAGGTATCTTTTGGATTGGACGTTTCCGACTTTTAAGTATTTTCTCATCAGGAAAAACAGAGCAAACTGAAGTCTTGAGCTCCCAAGGGGAGAAGACGACCTAGTGAGGGAGTGCAGCAGCTCTCGTGGTGGGAATGAGGCTTCCCAAGGGCGGCGGGAGCAGGAGCAGCGGAGAGGCCTCTCTCTGTGAGCAGGTGGAGGGTGGGCCGGTGTCCCCAGGGCCTCTGCTGTAGTGCTGCCCTCTCGCCTTTTGCCCAACGGGATGTGTGTGAGATTCATGCATGTTATGTGTATTGGGACCATTTCTGTTCCATTGTTGTGAAATGTTCCATCATGTGAATATTACAGAATTGGTGTATGATTTCCAAATTTCCATGATTATGAATATAAGCTTATGTGAACATTACCGTATGTGTCCTTTGGTGGACATAGGCAGTCATTTGTCTGGGGTACACTCTGAGGAGTGGAATTGCTGGGTCATAGGGAAGGCGTGTGTTTGGCTTTAATAAAATTGCCAGCCTTGTATGAGAGTTGTTACTGTTCACTTAATTAGACTTTTGGATGTGAAGTGCTAAAGACTCCTCAACAGATGACCCAGTATAATATTCCCCCCAAAAGGGGAAGTGTCTGAGATTGGTTGTGAGTTAGTTCTTTCCAAAGGGTAGTTAATGTAATGCCTATTCAAGAGAATGAAAAGCTCAAAATGTAGCAGATTTATTTGTTAGATATATTTATATGATTACAGATTGAATAATTGAGCGACATAAATGGTTAGAAAGCATTCTGATGTAATTTAGTTGAATTTATAAGAAAAAAAACGTTATTATTAAAACCTTGCCACAAATACAATAAGATGGCACTGTTCTGAAAATCTGGTGACCTTGGTTCTAACCCTGACCCTAACCCTGCATAACCGTGTGACCTTAGGTAAGCCATGTAACCTTTTTAACTCTTTGCCTTTGTCCAGAACCTTGTAGCGATGGGAGAGGAGTTTGATCTGTGTGTCTCTTAGGTTCCTTCCAGTTTTTTCTGGTATGATACTTTAATAAGCCACTTAGTTATTTAATATGTCTTCTTAATAAGTTAACATGTATTACATGTCTAATTAATAATTTAATTTCTACTAAAGGAAAATAAGTAGTTACAGACTCAAAGACATGAAGTGAGTTTAAATTTTAGACTACTATACAATATAGGGTTTACTAAACCAAAAATGTATGTTCTTAAAAAATAAAATACTAAAAACTTCACTGGCAACTACTTTAGTTTTGTAATATATCACAGATGTGTCTACTCTGCTACATGGCAATCAGAATCCTAAAGGACATTCCACATATAATGTTGCAGAGGTTCAGCTTTGGACTGGGTTT